>CM056054.1:196535629-196775629 GCA_029574335.1 Rana kukunoris
ATGTATTTTTTTTTTTTTAAGTGTATTTTTGTGCGTGAACTCGAGAGAGAGGAGCCGGACTGCAGGAGTTGGGAGTAGGTAGACCCTCCCCCCAGAGGCAATCTGCCATCCTTCTCCATGCCCCCGGGTGGCAATGGCGGGTGTGAGGGGGGGCCTCCCACTCACCCCGCCCTACCTGCTCCACTTGGGAGCCCAACCGGGGCCCAACGGGACCCCAACGGGGCAGAGGGACTCCCCCTATGAGGGAGTGAGCGGGTCTAGCCCACCCAGCCTGCCCCGTAGGTCCTTTGCCACTCTTTTTTTTTGGAGACCGCATGGCCAAAGTGTGTGTGTGTTAAACCAATTTCGTGTGCGTGCAAGTGTGGTGTTTTTTTTTTATGTATTTTAATATAATAAATATAAAAAAAAACTGTGCTTAGTGCAAAATAAAACTTATAAGTGAAAAAAAAGTGAAATCAATACTGAAGTGGGAAATATATTATCTATATGGGAGTTTGCATGTTCTCCCTGTGCCTGTGTGGATTTCCTTCTAGTACTCTGGTTTCCTCCTAAACTCTAAAGACTGGTAGGTTAATCGGGTCCTGTCTAAATTGGCCCTAGTATGTGTTTGAACATGTGTTAGGGACCTTAGGTTGCAAGCTCCTTGGGGGTTAAGGACTGATGTACAATGTACAGTATATGTAAAGCGCTGCATAAATTGATGGCACTATATAAGTACATAAAAATAAAAAAATACATATGTAAACCCTAATTAGATGACTTCTAGGTCAATAAAACACTATGGTAGTCATTTATTTAAACTGGAGCAGAATGTGCATAGTAGCCAATCAGCTTCTAGCCACAGCTTGTTGGGTTAAGCTTTAAAAAATAAAATCTAGAAGCTGATTGGTCCACAGGTAGGAGACATAGGCCCCTAAAGAGGTAAGTATAAGAATGAATGAATGAATGAATGAATGAATGAATGACTTGTATAGCGCAACGCATGCGAACTGAATCGCCTCTGGGCGCTTTTTCCAGCCAGTGTCTGCTTGGCTGGTGCGGTCATTTTTACCCCGTAGGATCTTGACACGCTATGGACACACAGTCATACACACATATATACATATATACTGGGTCAATTTTATAGGACGATCCAATTTACCTACCAACATGTCTTTGGAGTGTGGGAGGAAACCGGAGTACCAAGAGGAAACCCACGCAGACACAGGGAGAACATGCAAACTCCAGGCAGATGGTGTCATGGTCGGGGCTTGTCAATTGCAGGGATTCTTCCTTTAGAAGAGTCAACCAGCATTTTTGTTTTTAAATAATAGCTAGTAGACTGGATTTTATACACACACCTGGCTGTTATAGCAGCTGGAAGTGTGTTTCTATTTGTAGAGCAGGCGATGGGCTTTCATATGTTTCATCTGGCCACTGAAAGTAATGCCCCACCCCCTTCTACTGCCTCATGGATTCCTGGGCTCCTCTGTCTCTCTCAACTATAGACCTCTACTGGCATAGCTGTTGTTGGATGATGGAATAAAGGGTGACCAGGGAACGAACATGGAAAGTGATAAGTATTACATCACTTCCAGGTTCAGCTGTCAGTTTCCCTGACTGCTGTGGCCAGGTGCTCCAATGATCTGTGCTCCAATCGCTTCCATGGAAGGCAGGGAGGCCACCAGGAGTCTAATTGATGACAGCTGCAGTTATTCTGACTGTTTACACAGTCAGAGATTACCTGCAGTGATTTCAGCTGGACAGCATGCATCCAGACATGACCACTGCAGGTATATATGAACAGCCATGAATGGCTGCTGCCGCCGACAGCATGCCATTGCAATGTATAGGTTCAATGGCCATAGCAATCTGCTCACAGCTGTCAAACTCAGCAGTAGAGATGGGACAAACACCCCCCGTTCTGAATAGTAGAAAAGTTCTAACACAAACGGAAAACTCCATTTAAGCCTATGGGAGCTGAGCAGGAAAAATTAAAAGTCTCAATTTTGAAAGCTTATATACAAGTAATTGGCCATAAAAGGGGTATGGGGGTCTGGGTACCGCCCTAGATACATGTATCAAGACAACATGTTTTAAAAAAAACAATAGTTTTATCAGGTGCTCTGCCCCCCCACTTAAAGCACCTTGTCCCCATGTTGATTGGGACAAGGGTCTCTTTGCTGATGGTTGTGGGGGTATGGGGGCAGGGGGCCAGTGGTTGTGGGGGGTATGCGGGCAGGGGGTCCCAGATCCTACCCCCACATGTGAATAAGCATGGGATGCATAGTACCCCTACCCATTCTCAAAAAAGTAAAAACAAAAGTAAAAAAAAAAACACAGACAGTTTTTGACAAATCCTTTATTAAAATATAAAAAAGCGGTGGAATGCGGTGGGAGGGGGGATGTTCTCTCCCACTGCTTGTGACAACAATCGAGTGGTTGCTTAGCCGCATCTGTTATCACTACAAGTAAGCCGACCGTAGGGTCTCAAAAATTGTACCAAGGTACAACCACTTGAAGCAGAATGACCTACAGGTATGTGATTTTGCGTCAAGTGGTTAAGGAATGTAGCAGTGTACTGATGATATCCCATCACAAGGAGTGTTGTCCCCATATAACAAGAAGCGCCTGAACAAAAGTCAGCTTGATGCAATTTTCAAACCACTTATACATCTATCTGATTATGATCTACCTGATCAGATCTCATTTGAGTAACACCTTTATAATAATATAAATACTTTGTTGTTTTAAATTTAGATTAACGTGTCTTTAATATTAAAATGTATACAGTATTGAAAGGCCTGCACAAACTGTTGGTGCTATATAAATCCTGTATAATAATAATAATAATAATAATAATAATAATAATAATAATGATAATAATAATATTAGAGCTTGCAAGTGATACCTTTTCACTTGATATACATATCATTTAGGGGTGAACTTTGTAGTCAATTATTTCCAAGAGAACATAATAAATAATCGAAAGAATACATGTCTGGAAACTGAATAAAACATACAATTTAATTATAAGCAAAATAGCAGTATTTATTTAATTAATCTAGAGAAACATACTTTTCATTCACTAATTTTGCTATTACCAACCTCTCCTTCTGAAAATGCAAGCTTCCTGGTTGCCACACTAACCCATTGTCTTAATGCACAATGCCAGACAAAACTAATAATACATAAATGCTCTCCTCCAAAGATCAGACTTGTGCTGACTTGCAACCCTCCACCCCTTCATAGCAATTCACTGGAAAGATCAGTGTTCTGCTGTTTATCCTCCCCTAGCTTCAAAGTTTCATAGTTGGTAAGGTTGAATATAGACAACAGTCTATCACGAAACCCAAGACATTTTCTCAACTGCAGAAACAATATAACCTCCCTCTCTCAGAACTCTACACATACATTATAATAAGACACTGCCTAAATTTAATATCAACCCCTTTATATACCTTACCCCTAATGTCGGGTCCTAATCAACCCCTTTACTAAACTAAGAGATCACACCTTTTTATGACTCCTTTCATCAAAAACAAGTATTCACTAAATCCACATCACACCTCCACTGGGAATCAGATCTGGGGAATTGCTACACCGAAATACAATGGTGAAAGGCCCTCCCATCGATATACAAATCTACCCAATGCTCTCTGGGAGCTCACCCAAAAAACTTATGGTGGTACCCAACACTTACAAGACTAGCCTCCTAACAGGTCTGAATCCTGTTTGAGATGTAATGCAACAAAAGGTGACCTATTTCACATGTTATGGTCCTTTACCCTCTCACAATCTTACTGGGCCACTATCTTCCGAATCCTGGCAGATGTTACACAAAGCTATGTTCCTTCTTCACCAGCACTAGCCCTATTGACTCCAGAAATGGATTATGTCCACACACCCTTTAGACAAGTGGTAATAAGGCACATTCTTCTGGCAGCCAGACTAGGTTTAACAAGGATAGGGAAAACGAATCAGATCATATCCATTAAAAACACTCTAGAGTTGGTAAACTTACAATACAGCTACGAAATAACAATGAACTTTAGTAGGGGCCTCCTAGGTAAAGCACAAAAAGATTGGAAACCCTGTTTGCAATGGTCTAGATCAGTGGTTCTCAATCTCAGTCCTCAAGTACCTCCAACAGGCCATGGTTGCAGGTTTTCCTTTATCTTGCACTGGTGCTTTAAATCAGAGTCAATGGCTTGGTATTTTGGAAAGCTATTTTATCTAAGAGAAATTCCCAAAACCTGACCTGTTGGGGTACTTGAGGACTGAGGTTGAGAACCACTGGTTTAGAGCATCGTTGTGTATATAAAAATGTTGAAATGTCATATACTACCCTTCTGTTTTCAGCCATGTTCTGTTTGTTCAAAAATTGGAAAAGTAATGCTGTTATGCACTCAACTCGTGTTATATCATATATTGTAAATTGTTAAAAATTCAATAAAAACGATTGAATGAAAAAAACAAAAAACGATTGGATAAAAAAGACAACAGTCCATCCAGTTCAAACTGTATAGGTGTGTTTGTGTGTGCGTATAGAAAATAATTTCCCATATCCCCGTATATATTGTCTTCTCTAAGATGCACGTCCAAGTGCCTTTTAAAACCATCCATATTTCCTCCCAACACCACCGATTGTGGAAGAAAGTTCAACATCTTTACCGTCCTGATGGTAAAAAACACCCTATACAGCTTATGCCCTGTACACACGATCGGGTTATCTGATGAAAACGGTCTGATGGATTTTTTCATCAGATATCCAATGAAATTGACTTTCATCAGTCGTGCCTACACACCATCAGTTTAAAAAACGATCGTGTCAGAACGCTGTGATGTAAAACACGACGACGTGCTGAGAAAAACGAAGTTCAATGCTTCCAAGCATGCGTCGACTTGATTCTGAGCATGCATTGATTTTTAACCAATGGACAGACGATAGTTTTTTCTATCGTTTTTTTAACCATCAGATAATTTTAAAACAAGTTCCTAGTTTTTTAACCGATGGCTAAAAAACCGATGGGGCCCACACACGGTCCATCAGACCGTTTTCATCAGACAAACCGATCGTGTGTACACATCGTTACGGTTAAACCAAAGCTCTTTGATCTCCTTATCTCCTTATGCAGCTGAGAACAAATAGTATGTGATCCCTTATACTAAAGGGCATAAGGTATTTAATATTTTTTTTTATAAATACACAAATATTTTGCCTTTTATTTCTATTTTAAATTGAATGGGCTGTTGTATAAGGTGAGGGTTTACATATACTTAAAATCTGCATTCTGTGATCCTGGTTTACGATGGTATTCCTTTTACCAGCCACATTTGTAAAACACAAGATCTATGGATAGAAGCTATTATTTTTCACAAGCTATAGGTATAGCCCATTAAAAATAATAACTGGCTTAGTAGTCTCTCTAGGGCTACCAGACAAACTAATATAAGCAACTAATTACCTAGGGCTACTTTTACCGATGGGCAAAATAGCGAAATTATTTATACGCCATGACTTCCATGTTAAATTCAGCTATTTCTAGGAATTGTTACCTATTTTTTAAGTAGCTAAAATTGCGAAGAACCACTGTCATCACTGAGCAACGTGTTTAGATAATGAGCTAAAGAAAGGCATTAAAAAAATGCAAAAGTGTGATATCGATAAAATATATTTTTAGAGAGTTTAAAAATAGTATCTCTACGTATAACATACTTCGCTGTTTGTCTCTATAAAATAATAATTTTCACACCTCTTATCATGGGTACAATTACATTCATCAAATAAATGTATTAAGATTTCACCTCTGCATTTAAACCAGCTGGGAAGAAAACTGATTTTTTTATTCATTCGCCTGCGCTAACATTTTAAATGACCACCTAGATCACCACCGTACATTGAGGGAAAAAGAATGCTGTTGATATGTCTTCCAGAGATCAGTTCTGTCTTTCTTTTAGCTAAACTGCTTAGCTCTTAAGGCTGTTCAGTCAAAATATGACTTTAATTAGCAGGATTTTTGTGCTAATTACACAAAGGAGGAGAAAGGTGGAAAAAAGTTCTCAGATTGCTCTTTTCACTCAGATTTATCGTTCACCTAAATGACTGGACAAACGACTTTCAGTTGACATCTGAGCCAACAAGTTTGCTTATTTTTTTTTTTTTTTTACTTTAATACCTTTGCATCAATAATCTAAACCGAGGATCATTGATTAGGATAGGTTGATCAATAAAGTATTACTGGCTGGTAACTGTAAGATTGCCAGAAACTTTATACTAATGCTGTTGACCTCCTTGTTACAATGTGTCAGTCTCCACGATACAGGGTTTACATTTAAATTACTATGTAAAGCGACATTATCTCCTAGATAAAAAAAACAATGTAATGTAAAGGTTGACTTCAGTCAAACTTAAAAATTAAAGTGACACTAAACCCAGGACCCTGCATACTCTATATCTGGTCTCCCACAGTACACAGATCATGGAAATGCAATTATTTTAATAAATATAAACTGCTAAATACCCTTTTCTCATCAGCAGTATATAGCAGTCTTGTGACTTTTATCAGTGTATGTTTGAAGCTTTTAGGAGGTTTTTCATTCTATTTTGACTATGCAAAGAGACTGCATGACCCCTGATCCTCTGTATGGACAGTGCTGATTGGCCCTGTGCTGATGACATGCACTCTCCCATAAAAAAAAAAAAAATACTTTCTAGCAATACACACCAAACTGAGCATGTGCAGATTGACTTCAAGGCTCTAGTTTATCATCAGATGGTTTGGGGACAGTAAAAAAAAAAAGGGATAATCAGAGAAAGCAGGATCACACAGCCTTTTTAGACTCAATTTCTCTCATTCAGCTCAATACACTTCTACCCCACTCTCCTCTCACCCGGAACTTCTCCCAGGTCTCCAAATTCACAGCTAAAACGCAATGGATCTGCTGAACACTTCCCTTATCTATCTGCAGAGATTAAAGAGCTGAAATTCGCACCGCACAAGTGTGATTCCGGCCTTAAACAAATGTGTGCTTTGTTTGTGCAGATTTGGTTTCACCCCCGAGCAGCACATTTTCTTTCATTCACTGCCTCTGTTTGAACATCCCCTGATATCCAGATAGAAACATAGAAGTGTCAGCAGAAAACATGACCACGTGGTCTATTAAGTCCCATTAAGTCCCATTTTTTGTTGTTGTTGTTATGTATGATTTTTATTTTGTTTTTTGCTTTTGTGTTAACTTTTTTTTGCCAAAGCATGGCTCTGTGTTTGTCTGAATAAACTCACTGTTTACTGACTCACTACCTTTGCTGGAAGTTTATTCCATGCATCAGCTACTCTTTTGATAAAATGTAAAATTAATTTTGAACTTGCCTCCTGCTAGTTTGAGGTCATGTCTCCGTATTGATCTTGGCTTTATATTGAAAATACTGCTTTACTGAAATATATTTACCCCATTGATGCATTTAAAGGTTTCAACCATTATTGCCCTTTCCCTTCTTACCTCCAGACTGCACATAATAATTTCCTGAAATCTCTCCTGGTATGTTTTATCCCTCAGACCCTTTACCATTTTTCATTGCCCGGGTATGGAGGAACATGTGAATCAGTATTATTCCTTCTCATGTGATAATAGTGATGCTTGATCCAGCACTGCCACATGCCAGTGGTAGACAGTCTTTAGCATTAGTTAAGCTCTGACTAGAGCTTATACATGAATTTCTTTAGTCCCTTTCAGTGGCTTGCTATAGGTATAATGCACTTTAAAGTCCAACTGAACAATTAAAATCAGTTTAATACAATTCAGGTGAATTTAAACAAAGGGTGTTCAATGTCTTAGGCTGGGTTCACACTGGTACAATACGACAGCCGCCCTACTTTGGATCCAACTTTGCCCTCTGACTTGAAGCCAGCATACATCTGACTTTCAATGAACGGGCATCCGACTTGGATCCCCGCCAAAACCAGACACTGTGTTTGGTATGAATCTTGAAGGGGACTCTACGCCAAATTTTAAATTAAAAAAATGGCATGGTTTCCCGCTCAAAGGGCATACCAGGCCCTTGGGTCTGGTATGGATTTAAAGGGGAACCCCCTACACCAAAATAAAAAGTGTGGGGATCCCCCAAAATCCATACCAGACCCTTATCCTAACACACAGCCTGGCTGGTCAGGAAAGGGGGTGGGGACGAGCGAGTGCCCCCCTCCTGAACTGTACCAGGCCGCAACATGGGGGTGGGTGCTTTGAAGCACCTTATCACCATGTTGATGAGAACAAGGGCCTCTTCCCGACAACCCAAACTGTTGGTTGTCATAGTCTGTGGGCGAGGGGTTTATCAGATTTATTAAAGGGGAAACCCAATTCCGATAAGCCCCCCACCCGCAGACCCCAACAACCAACGGCCAGGGTTGCCGGGAAGAGGCCCTTGTCCTCATCAACATGGAGACAAGGTGTTTCAGCGTGGGGAGGAGCTATGTAGAAAGGGTGGACACAATCGTACACTCTTGATGAGTGCCTTTTATAGAGTTCTCAGGTCTATTAACCCCCCACTGCACTGGATGATTAAGGCAACAGAAATGGGGACATTGGGGGGGGGGGGGTCAATGGATGAGGCAGCACCAGGAGCCAGTGGCACAAAAGACACATCGTACATAAGTAATGTTCCTTGCACTGATCTGATTATTATATTTTTTTACTAAACTTTGGCTTTACTTACTGAATTCTTAGTATTTAAAATGAGATATTATTAAATATTGTTTCTTCCAGCTGTTTCCCCCACATTCCAAAAACATATGGGCACACAGGTTAACTGCCCTCTACCCCACATTAGAAAAAATTAGATTGCAAGCACTAATGTGAGTAGCAGTATTCTTCACTGTTTAGAAATGTGTGAAAAGTACAGAGCATCTCCAGACAAATGAATGCTGTCCTTAAAAGGAAAAGTCCATAAAATAGTATTTATAATTGAGTATCATTATATAAATTCTAAATGCAATGATCATTTGAAAATGTATTTTCTGTGGCCTCCTGGATTGGGTATAGGTGTCTCTGCATCACACAGCACTCTACAGTCAACCTGACCTGCCACTGCTATATTATCACTAAAGACTTATTAATAAAGACCCCTGCCAAAAATGACCTTATCATATTATTGTGGAATGTTATGTTCAGTTATTAAAATTGACCCATCTATGACTTTTTGGATTGCTGATCTTAAAAAAAAAATCTATATTTTTGGTTTACAAATCTGCTGGGTACTATTTTATGTATATGGCTCCTTCTTCTTTATTGCATAATATGTTGGAGTTAGGGAAATAAATAGCAGCTAAACAAATAAATATGAATAATGAGCTGCTGAAATCACTAATTACCACAAATTCCCACTTTTACCTAAAGCTAATTAACTGTCCAGTACATTTCACCTTTTTGGATATAGTGCTAGTAAAGAACACGTTCTCTACAGCAATGTTTTCCATACCTCCCTAACAACAGGACATGCTTCACTGGTACCCTCACACACACACAGATGTGATTGAAGCATTTAGCTACCCACTAACTTTTTAATTCTTTTGTTTCTTGCAATAAGCTGAGGGCCGGTTCAAACCATAAGACAAAGGCAGGCCATAGATGATGCAATGGTCTTTCAAGTAACCACGAGTTAAGCCTCGTACACACACTCAGTTTTCTCGGCAAGAACCGGGCAAGAAAACTGCTAGCTGGTTATATGAACTGAAAGTTGTTTTTAATGATTGCATAACTTGAATAAATTATGTATCCTTAAAGCATAACTTTATGTACATTACAAGAATTATAACACATTTTGTTGCAGATTCCTACCTTTTGTTATTCTGAAGAAATCCCTGTTTGTCCCTCTGTGCCCCTGAGCCAAGTGAGTCTAATGGAAGTGATTTCATAATTATCAACCAGCAGCTGCAGAATCAAGGCACTTTAAATAAAGGCAAAAATGTGGCGCTATTTACAACGTGCTGATCAATATGTGTTATCTACACATATTGATCAGCACGTTGTAAATAGCGCCACATTATTTGCCTTTTTTAAAAATGCATTGATTCTGCAGCTGCTGGTTAATAATTATGAAATCACTTCCATTAGACCTTCTTACTCAAATAAGTTATTCACAGTGTACCATATATAATGTGAATAATTTAATAAAAATAAATAAATAAATCACTGGATAGAACAAATGTATATAAATATGTCCATGTTCTATAATAACTAGCAAAATAAAAGTACATTTAGTGAGATAACATGTCTGACAAACAGTCCAAAAAGATAAAGATAAAGCTTCTATTCAATATGTATGATGAAATGTGAATATTCAAGTTATCAATCAACATCAATTAATAATAGTTGTGATCACTAGGGATGAGCATCGCATTCGATACGAACATATGTTCGACTCAAACATTGTCTGTTCGTACGTTCGACGAAATTCAAACAAAATCAGTCGTTCGCGCCAAATTCGAGTGACGCAAAGTGGCCCATAATTCACTGCGTAATTGCACGCTGATGATTGGCCAAGCATGTTGTATGTCCCGCATGCTTGGCCAATCACAGCGCGCAAAAAACGAAGAGCCATAATTGGCCAAAGCCTGGGTGGCTTTGGCCATTTATGGCACAGGGCTTTAGCACACGCCCCACACTATATAAGGCTGCCTGCTGGGCGGCCTTGTGTTGTTGTGTTCTGGCTTGTTAATGAAAGCAGTCAGATAGACAGAGAGATTGACTTTTTAGATAGCTAGATAGAGCAGGCAGGCAGGCTAGTCAGTTTAGCTTAATTTACAGTGTGTAGAGAATATATATACATCCCTAGGAGTTGTACATATATTTATACACTGTATAGCTTAGATAGATCAGTTCTTCCTAATTTACTGGCAGGCAGGTGATTGTGCTATTTAAAGACGTCATCACAGGTATAGACACCCAGCAGGTACAATATTTAAAGGATTTTTTTTTATTTTTTTTATTTAAGCATCAATAAAATCACTGCTCCTGGCAAACGGTCGGCCTGTTCGATGGTTCTGGTGCGAACCGAACGCGGGAGTGTTCGGCTCATCCCTAGTGATCACCAATACTTCTACCATCTTGAAATCCACCAGGAGTGTGCCCTAGCATCTCACCTTAATCAAAGACCCCAGTGGGTCTAAAAGCACTTTGATACGATAATCCCTGATGACAGAGCGAGCTCCACTCCCCTTTACCACAGCGGGTCTAGCAGCACTTCCTTTTTAAGGAAGATCAATTTTAACTCTCATCTCCTTATAACCACCAGACCAGGGCTATGGTATGTGATACAGAAATCCAGGACTATGCTGTGTTCAATCTCCTCCTCTCCTCCTCTCCTCAATTCACAGACCGTATAAAACAAGCTAAAGCTCCATGGTGCAGTATTTTATAAAAACAATAGCTTTATTAAAAGTAATAACTTACAACTAAAAACAAGCAGCAGCGCTGAATTCAGAACTTCCGGTCTCGGCCGTGACTGGAAGTTATGTCACCAGCTACTCCCAGAATCAGGGCACTGATGAGAAAAACTGCATCTCTTTAGGCGTTATATCCTATTAGGCGTATTTTACCAACAATTAAATTTTTGTTGCAAGGGATGCCAAAAATCTGACGTATCTTATGCTGCGTACACACGATCGGTTTGTCTGATGAAAACGCTCTGATGGACCGTTTTCATCAGACCAAACCGATCGTGTGTGGGCCCCATCGGTTATTTATCCATCAGTTAAAAAAATTGGAACTTGTTTTAAAATTATCTGATGGATACCTAACCGATATAAAAAAAAACGATCATCTGTAGGCACATCCATCGGTTAAAAATCCACGCATGCTCAGAATCAAGTCGACGCATGCTTGGAAGCATTGAACTTAATTTTTTTCAGCACGTCATGGTGTTTTACATCACCGCGTTCTGACACGATAATTTTTTTAACCGATGGTGTGTAGGCACGACTGACCATCAGTCAGCTTCATCGGATAACTGATGGAAAAATCATCGGATGACCGATCGTGTGTACAGGACATTAGTGTAGACTTTTGGGAAAATCAATGAGCCAATCACACAAGCAGGAAATTATGTTTTTGGGGGGCGTTCTGTACACATTCTGTGTACACAACACCTCTAGGTAGCCATATTACGTTGGACTTCACAGAAAATGTCAGCGGTAAAGTAAAGGTAATTTTTAATAACATTCAATCACTATATCACTTGTATCACAATTGTATATGCTATATTATTTTTTTATTTGCAATTTTTTCCCTTGAAAGTAGCATTATGCCGCGTACACGCGATCGGAAATTCCAACAAGAATAGTTCAAAGTGAGCTTTTGGTCAGAAATTCCGACCGTGTGTAGGCTCCATCTGACTTTTTCTGTCGTAAGGCAAAAAATTGAGAGCTGGTTCTCAATTTTTCCGACAAGTAAAGTTCTTATGCAATTTCGACGCGCAAAAAACGTGCATACTTGGAATCAATTTAACGCATTCTCGGAATCATTGAACTTAATTTTATCTCGGCTCGTTGTAGTGTTGTATGTCACCACATTATTGGCGGTCAGAATTTTGCGTGACTGTGTGTATGCAACACAAGTTTGAGCCAACATTCTATCGAAAAAAAAATCCAAGTTTTTCTTGTAAGAATTTCCGATTGTGTGTACGCGGCATTACTGTTTAAATCTGCCTGGAGCTCATATATAAAGGGGAGTACTGTGGGATAAAAAATGCACCTGTACGTCAACTACTCTGGGCAAAGTAAGTTTGCTGGATAGCAGGAATGTAAAAAATACTTATTTTTCCATTCTCCCGCCCCACTTCCCTGTTAATCCTCAGTCTGGTACTTTTGGTTGTGGTGTTTGGAGGGTTTAGAGGGTATGTGGCATGCATGAGGCTACCCCAACCTAACTGAAATGACGGCTCAAAACCAAGTAGAAACATCAGCAGACCTCTAGGCCATCATGTTGTGGTGGGAAGGTGATCATCACTATACCAATACAAATTTACAATTTGGCATATTGGAGCAGTGAGATGTCATTAGGGTATAGGTGGTACCTTAGAAATCGTGCTGCAAATAATGATCATTAGTAAACTATATCTGCATCAGTTCTAATTTACTTTAAAGCAGAGTTCCACCCAAAAATAGTACTTCTGTGTTTTTTTTGGAATCCCCCCTCTGTTGGCACCTTTATGGGGGAGGGGAGTAGATACCTGTGTAACACAGGTATTTTGCTCCCACTTCTGGGCATAGATAACCGCAGTGACCTACGCCATGTCCGGTGCCTACTCTGTCCCCCCCCGCTGTCTTCTGGGAGACACACAGGTCCCAGAAGACATCAGGGACCAGTGGGATCGTGCAGCGCGACTCATAAATGCGCAGTAGGGAACCAGGAAGTGAAGCCACAAGGCTTCACTTCCTGATTCCATTTCCGAATATGGCGGCAGCACCCGGGAGCAGAGGGCTATCTTGGCTTTGGCTGCCGATATCGTGGGCGCCCTGTACAGGTGAGTGTGCTTATTTTAAAAGTCAGCAGCTGCAATATTTGTAGCTGCTGACTTTAAAAAATAAAAATAAATCGGTGGAGCTCCGTTTTAAGCTTGATTGGACAAGAATAATGTTTTTGAAAAAACTTGAAGAAATCTGTAAACACTAGAAAACCCAAGGATTATAATTATTATGGTGCATCTTAATGACTTTCACAGGCATTGCATTCAGTTTGAGGTGAGACATAAACTTGAAGCTTGAATGATTTGAACGTTTATTAGTTCTCTAGTTTTCTGCAAATTCTTTGCATATTTTTACATACATAATGCTTGTTTATATACCGTTATGTCAACACAATTTCTAAAGGTTAAACGGCATCATTTAGTACATTTGAAATAAAAAGTTACACATTACAGGTTCATTTCTCAGCTATGTCATTTGAAAATGTGTGTGAAAATGTCAACATATTTAGCGCAGCAAAAGAAATGAAAATATTAATTTAAAGAATGCTTTAATGCATTCATTTTCAATAGTTTTTATTGAGGTTTAACAAGTAATGGAAGGTTTTACCAATTACAGAGAGTTAAGCTAAGATGTAAATGGCACAATACATTACAAATGTACGGTATGATGTCTTGCAATTCCATCCAATTAGGTTATGCCAAAATACAGTACATTGGAACACTTGAACTGAGAAATTATAAATAACAGTGTATTAGCAAAGATTTAAGAAACTTAGCAAAAGTAAGATATACAAATCGTAGAAAATACATTTATACACTTGCGTCTGAGGGTGGGTAAAATTAGGCAGTTGAGCTATGGGTTTACCTACTAAAAAGGTATGAAACGATTGAACCAAGTGGACACACTTGGCTGTTGCTGCCTAAACCAAAATGTGGTCACCTAGAAGGGGGGGGGGGATTGATTAGACCAGTGATGGCGAACCTTGGCACCCCAGATGTTTTGGAACTACATTTCCCATGATGCTCTTGCACTCTGCAGTGTAGTTAAGCATCATGGGAAATGTAGTTCCAAAACATCTGGGGTGCCAAGGTTCGCCATCACTGGATTAGACTGTCTTGGTAGTGATAATATTGACACATATAGTATCATAAAAATATTTATTACATATAAAATTATACAACATTCTAAAAAACACGAGCCAAACCCCACCGAAAAACAATTTAATACTAGTGGGTAGACATGTGCAGACTGGAATATTTTGTTTTTTCGTTTTCGTCCGAAAAATAAATTTATTTAGTTACTCCCGAAAATCGTTTTGATTTATATTGTTTTCGTCGATGCTTTGTCAAATTTTCGTCGTTCAATTCAACAAAGCATCGAAAATCATCATTCTGAATACAGTGAATAGGTAGAAATTGAACGACAAAAATTTGACGATTTTTGATGCTTTGTCGAATTTCCGTCGTTCAATTCCTACCTATTCACTGTATTCACTAAATACAGTGAATAGGTAGGAATTGAACGACGGAAATTCGACAAAGCATCGAAAATCGTCGGATCTAAACGAAAACGAAAATAAAGCATTTTTTATGTTGGATCTTTTGGTTTTCGTTTCTTGCGCTTTCGTTCGTTAAAACGATAACGAAAATACCAGATTTTCGGACGAAAATGCATTCTAATGAAAACAAATGCACATGTCTACTAGCGGGTGACCCTGAGAAGTTTCTGTTGCGGTGGAGTGTGGCAGTATCCTCTACCTGTTCTTCAGGAGGAATTATGTGTAGCAGATGATACAATAAACTAACAAATAATAGTGAACAGCATACATACAATATATTGGCCCGGATTCACATAGATGGGCACATTTTTATGCCACTGTAGCGTAACTTCTTTACGCTACGGCGGTGCAACCTTGAGAGGCAAGTATGAAATTCACAAAGAAAATGCGCCCAACGTTGCGCCGGCGTAGCGTATATTCATCCCATGCAAATGATGGGCTGAGCGTCATCCAAGTGCGCATGCGTACAACCATGTCAAAATAACTGCCTAAGATACGTCGAATCACTGCCTACGACGTGAACGTAACCTACGCTCAGCCCTATTCATGTAGTACTACGTAAACGGCGTACAATACGATGGCTGTTCCCTCGTCCATACCTTTGCACGACTTACACCTGCTTTATGTGGGGTAAGTTTAGGCCGGATGTACGACTTACGTAAACCACGTATATTAATGCGCCGGGCGCAAGTACGTTCGTGAATCGGCGTATCTCACACATTTGCATATCCGAAATGTAAAACAATAGGAGCGCCCCTTGGGGCCAGTGTAAATATGCGACCACGATACGATGGCGTAGGAAACGTACGTCGGTTGTAAGAAGCCGATTTTCAGGCGTATCTTGCTTTCAGAGTCAGGCGCATAGATACGACGGCGCAGATGTGCACTTACGCGGCGTATCTCAAGATACGTCGGCGTAAGTTCTATGTGAATCTGGGCCATTATATTCAATTTGGATGATGGTACTTTATTTGCTATATGCTCAAAATGTTGCCCTACTAAAAAGGCCGGAGGGGGTTGTACAAATTGCATGGCAAAGATGATACTCTCATTTGCGACACTGTACCAAAATAAAAGTCCCTTTTTACTCACAAATAGAGCTTTCTTTTGGTGGTATTCGATCACCTCTACGTTTTTTTTGTTTGCGCTATAAACAAAAAAAATAAAAAAAAATATTTCTGCTATAAAACATTCCCAATATTTTTTTTTTTAGGAAATCAAAATTTCCTTATCAGTTTAGGTCAATATGTATTTTGCTACATATTTTTGGTTTAAAAAATACCCAATAACTGTTTATTGACTGGTTTCCTCACTGACAGATCAGCGGTGTGCCTTGTTTACATAGGCACACCGCTACTCCATGTCTCCTGTGAATGGGTAGCGGTGGCAATCGCAGCTGCCACACCCGCTGATTGGCTCCCGCTATGTCCAATCACAGCAAGAGTGGCACTCCGGTGGCGTGCGTGCACCTTCTACACTGTGCGCACAAAATCACATACAGGTACAAGATTTTGAGCAGCCGGACTGCCCTGCTGCAGTATATGTACGGTGGGCGGTCCAGAAGAGTTTCCAAAGGGGTGGCTCCCTCCAGGCTCACCTGCCCTCTGCTTATCCATTATAATGCATGTGTTTCTATTATGGAGTCTCTCAAAAATGTATAGAGTTAAGCCTGCAGATATTAAATGGGTGCCTTGCCATGATCATCACAGCTTATGCATGTAATGTGTGCAAACTAAACCCCGGTTTTTAATGCAAACTGTAAAACAGGTTAATTCAATTGGTTGCAGGCTGGCTGACAGGTGTAGCTGGGATTTTCTTTGGTTTTGTTTTACTGCATAAAAGGCCGTAAAGACACACAGAGAACAATTGCTTGCTGTGTGTCCCATTCACCTGGAGCTGCACTGCAGTGAGCTGTGATAAAATGCAGACATGCAGCATTTTATCACAGAACATTACACAGGATCACATGTCATCGTACACCAGCTTAGCTCATCAAGCTGCTGTGCAGTTATATGAGAGAAGTGTACTTTTGTTGAGTGAGAAATAAAAGGGGAGCCATGTGATGCACTGAATTACGCACAACACTGCCCCCTACTGCAGCGGGGAGCAGACATCCTCCAGACAGGTAAAGGGCTCTGGCAGCTGTCCGCTCCTATGTGAATCTCACAGCTGTGCATAGTAGCCAATCAGCTTCTAAATTCAGCTTATTCAATTAAAGGGTAACTCCACTTTCGTTTGGAAGAAAATAGAAAAATAATATAGCGCATATGATTGCGACACTAATAATTTTGTGATTGAATGGTATTAACCACTTGGCGACTGCCGCATGCCGATTTACGTCGGCAGAATAGCAGGAGCAGGCAAATAGGCGTACCTGTACATCCCATTAAATTTGCCACCTAGCGGGCTTGCGCACCACAGGAGTGTTCCCGCGGGTCCCACAAACTTGATGTTCACCAGCGGCCCCACGATCGTGTAACAGAGCGGCAGAACGGAAAGATGCCTATGCAAACAAGGCATTTCCCTGTTAGGCCGTGTACACACGGTCAAACCGATGAGAGCGGTCTGATGGATTTTTTCAACGGTTAACCGATGAAGCTGACTGATGGTCAGTCGTGCCTTCACACCATCGGTTAAAAAAATGATTGTGTCAGAACGCAGTGGCGTAAAACACAACGATGTGCTGAAAAAAATAAAGTTCAGTGCTCCCAAGCATGCATCGACTTGATTCTGAGCATGCGTGGATTTTTTAGGAATCGAACGGTTAAATTTAAAACAAGTTGGCTTTTTTTTAACCAATGGTTAAATAACCGATGGCGCCCACACGCGGTCCATCAGACCGTTGTCATGGGTTTAACCGATCGTGTGTACGCGGCCTTATGCCTAGCAACACAACAGGGTTCTACTGCTCCCTGTCATCGGGAGCAGTGATCTCTGTCATGTTGTAGTGAGACCAGCCCCCCACAGCTAGAATCACTCCCCAGGACACACTTAACCCCCCTGCCGGTATCCCCGAGCGTGACTCGGAGTGGATTTTTCATGTAAATATCGATATCCCCGAGTCGGGCTCGGGGTGAATGCAGAGCCTGCAGCGCACGCTGGCTTACCTGTTTATCCAGGCGGGGTACTGTACTTACCTTGTCCCTGGATCCAGCGATGCATCCCCGCTGTGTGAGTGAGTGGCGTCCTCCATTCGACTCACACAGTGCCCACGCGCCGCCGATCTCCGTTCCCTGCGACGTAACGGCCCACGGGGGCAGAGACCGGAGGCAAATTCAAAAAAGTAAACAAACACATTACATACAGAATACTGTAATCTTATAGATTACAGTACTGTATGTAAAAAGTACACACCCCCCTTGTCCCTAGTGGTCTGCCCAGTGCCCTGCATGTTCTTTTACATAATAAAAACATTTTTTTTGTGCCTGCAAACTGTAGATTGTCCATAGCAACCAAAAGTGTCCCTTTATGTCAAAAGTGATTTTAGAGCAGCTAGAAAACAGCGATAATAAATGATAATCACTTTCAGAATTGAGCGATAGCGATTTGTGGGGAAATTCGTCATAAAAAAATAAAAGTAATGACAGCGACAATTCTGCAACTGAGCAAATTTCAGTGATTTTGATTTGATTACATTAGTGAATAATTTTTATTATAATTACATTATTATTTGTTATAATTATTTATAGTTATTTATTATATTATAATTTTATGATTTTGTGTTTCAAACTTTATCATACCCGGGATGTCTACTAGACTCTGGTTTGGACAAATTTAAGTGAGTTATTCCTAAAAATTGCAGGCCTACAGTATAAAACGCAGAATTTCCATGCAAAATAATTGTACCGCTTTTGGTACGTAATTCCAGACAGAATCATACCGCCAGGGAGGTTAACCCCTTGTTCGCCCCCTAGTGTTTAACCCCTTTCCTACCAGTGTAATTTATATAGTAATCAATGGCTATTTGTAGCTCTGTTTTCTGTATAAATGACAATGGTCCCAAAATAGTGTCAAAAGTGTCCGATGTCTCCGCTATAATGCCGCAGTCCTAATAAAAATCGCAGATCACCGCCATTACTAGTAGGGTTGTCCCGATACCGATACCAGTATCGGTATCGGGACCGATACCGAGTATTTGCGGGAGTACTTGTACTCCCGCAAATACCCCCGATACCAGAATAGAATACTCGCCCCCCCCGCGCCGCCGCCGCCATCACCGCCGCCACCGCTCCTGCCGCCGCCGCGCACCATCGCCGCATCCCCGCCGCTTAGTTAATACAGGCGGGGAAGATAACAGCTTTCATTTGAATAGCTGTATCGTTTCCCGCGGCGCCGCACATAGACACTCCCCCTTGCTCGTGATTGGACAGATCGCGAGCAAGGGGGAGTGTCTATATGCGGCGCGGCAGGAAACGATACAGCTATTCAAATGAAAGCTGTTAGCTTCCCCGCCTGTATTAACTAAGCGGCGGCAGCAGCAGCGATGCAGGATGCAGGTATGTGGGAACTGGCTGCATATATGGGGGTGACATAGCTGCATATATGGGGGTGACATAGCTGCATATATGGGGCTGACATAGCTGCATATATGGGGGTGATATAGCTGCATATATGGGGGTGACATAGCTGCATATATGGGGGTGACATAGCTGCATATATGGGGGTGACATATATGCAGCTATGTCACCCCCATATATGCAGCTATGTCACCCCCATATATGCAGCTATGTCACCCCCATATATGCAGCCATGTCACCCCCATATATGCAGCCATGTCACCCCCATATATGCAGCCATGTCACCCCCATATATGCAGCTATGGGGGTGACATAGCTGCATATATGGGGGTGACATAGCTGCATATATGGGGCTGACATGGCTGCATATATGGGGGTGACATGGCTGCATATATGGGGGTGACATGGCTGCATATATGGGGGTGACATGGCTGCATATATGGGGGTGACATGGCTGCATATATGGGGGTGACATGGCTGCATATATGGGGGATATGGAGGTGACATAGCTGCATATATGGGGGTGACATGGCTGCATATATGGGGGTGACATGGTTGCATATTTGGGGGTGACATGATTGCATATTTGGGGGTGACATAGCTGCATATATGGGGGTGACATGGCTGCATATATGGGGGATATGGAGGTGACATAGCTGCATAAATGGGGGATATGGAGGTGACATGGCTGCATATATGTGGGTGACATGGCTGCATATGTGTGGGGACATGGCTGCATATGTGTGGGGACATGGCTACATTTGTGTGGGGACATGTCTGCATTTGTGGGGGGACATGGCTGCATTTGTGGGGGGACATGGCTGCATTTGTGGACACGGCTGCGTTTGTGGACACATTTAAAAAAAAAAAAAGTATCGGTATTCGGTATCGGCGACTACTTGAAAAAAAGTATCGGTACTTGTACTCGGTCCTAAAAAAGTGGTATCAGGACAACCCTAATTACTAGTAAAAAAAAATGATGATAAAAATGCCATCAATCTATCCCCTATTTTGTAGACACTATGGGGCAGATTCACAGAGAATTAGATTCTCGTAGAGTATCAGAAATACACTACGCCGCCGTTTTTTACCTGGCTCTACGTGGAATCCAGGTAGATTTTGTCCAGTAAACGACGGCGGCGTAGTGTATTTCTCCCGTCGCAATCCATCTGCGCGAGTAGGGGGCGTGAAGCATTTAAAATAGGCGCGTTCCCGCGGCGATCGAACTGCGCATGCTCCGTTCGCAAATTTCCCGCCGTGCATTGCGCGAAAACACGTCGTCACGTCGTAGTAGCGTCGTTTACGTACATTCCTATTCCCGAACGAGTTACGTTAAAAAAATATATATATATTCAAATCGACGCGGGAACGACGGCCATACTTTACATGGGTTACGCACTGTTAGACCAGCAAAAAGCTCCTCTAACATTACGTAGCCAAAAAATGACGTAGGCGATTGCGAGGGACACTCGTACCTTCGTGGATCCCCGTAAAAACTCATTTGCATATCCCGACGCATGAAAACGACGCGAACTCCTCCCAGCGGCCGCAAAAATATCGCAGTGTAGATCCGAAGGCTTACGAGGACGTAAGCCTCTCGGATCGAAGCCCTAAGCCGCCGTATCATGGTTTGAGGATTCAAACTAGTGATACGGCGCGCAAAATTTGAAATTACTCCTGTCTAACACCAGTTAGACAGGCGTAATTGCTCTGTGAATCTGGGCCTATAACTTTTTCACAAACCAATCAATATACACATATTGTAATTTTTTTTTATCAAAAATGTGTAGACAAATACATATCGGTCTAAACTGTGGAATAAATTGATTTTTTTATATATTTTTGGGAGATATTTTTTTTTTCAAAATTGTCGCTCTTTTTGTTTATAGTGCAAAAAAAAAAAAAAAAAACAGAGGTGATCAAATACCACCAAAAGAAAGCTCTATTTGTGGTGAAAAAAAAGGCGCAAATTTAATTTGGGTACAACGTCACGCGTCCGCACAATTGTCAGCCAAAGCAACGCAGTATAGAATCTCAAAAAATGCTCTGGTCAGTAGGGGGGTAAATCCTTCCGGGGCTGAAGTGGTTAAAAACGTCCTTTCCTTTTCAATCTGCAGCCAATGTAATTTTCTGAGAAAACATTGCCATATGGCTACCTGGAGTTTTCTGTACACAGAGAGTATACTGACCACTCCTCAGAAACATAATTTCCTGCTTGTGTGATTGGCTCACCAATTTTCCCAAAAGTCTGCCTTAGGGTCCTTACACACGGAGCGGTCTGTTTTTCGGTCCGCTCCGTGTGTCCGTCAGCTCAACGGGGGGTCTCCGCTGAGCTGTCGGGCGGACGGGGCGGTCCCCGCACACTGTGCAGGGACCGCCCCGTCTCTCCTCCGCTCTCCCCTATGGGGAGTCGGATGGAAACGGACCGTCTGTCCGCTTGCATCCGATCCGTTTGGCCTGATGGAAGAAAAATAGGACATTCTTCCGTCCGCAAAAACGGATGCGGATCGAGCGGATGTTAGCGGATGCATCATCCGCTAACGGATCCGCTCCCATAGGGACCCTTTACAAGTCCGTAAACGGACTTGTAATGAGCAGACCATTCGTCCGCTAGTGTGAAAGGGCCCTTAGATACAAGTCAGATTTCAGGCATCCCTTGCAACATTTTTTTTTTTTTTTGAGAGATACTTTCAATAGGAATCCATCTAAAGAAATGCAGGCCCATCAGATTTCCTCATTAGTGCCCTGTAGCTGCACACCTGACAGTTAATTATGAAACCACTCCCATTATACCCACTTAGAACAGAGGCACAGAGAAACACACAGTGATATCTTCAGAATAACAAAAGGTAGGAATCTGAAACAAAGTTTGTTATAATCATTGCAATGTACATAGATCACCGGGAGGGGAATGTTTTTACTCAACAAAAGTGGAGCCATGTTTTAAGCTTTGACAATAAAACCTGTAAACTGATTGGTTTCACCAGATTTTGTACTCTCCGCTTTTAGTAAATTTCCTCCTACATTTCCTTCTACATAAAATGATTAGCAGGGTGCATTTGATGAGACCTGCTCATCATTAATAATATAAATAATTTAGACAAAAACATGGCAAAATGGGTGGAGCTTTCATTTTTATAAATTATGATGTGCTTTTTGAAGGATGAACTCTAACTATTTTTATTTTAGAATGTCTAAAGAATTGTCTTGTTTATAAATGGTATTCATAATACAGGTGATAGTCATCTACAAAAACCATATTAGAACTTATAACGGTGAATAACATTACAATCATGTAACATGTTTTTCTTTTTAAATTTGGTGTTAATTAAATAGACTGAAATATGTGTCAAAATAAAGTGCAGATTATTTAATTAAATCAGTGGCACCGCCATTAATATGTAAAATGTGTTGTATAGAATCATTTCTAAGGTTAATTTAACATATTTTGACAAAGAAAACATTTGGTACTTTTGTGAACTAAAGAGAAAATTTGCTAATTAACATTGATAATTTAAATATGGAAATGTATTTTTGTATCCACAAATATATATATATATATATATATATATACATTTGGGGAAAGATAACAAAAAAGCAGCTAAGAAAATAATTTTCAGGCATGTCAATCTGCAGAACCTAAAGAAAGTTTTCTACAATATGGTAGTAGAGACATGATGGAGAAAAGCTGATTTGAAACAGAAAATAGGTATAAATTTGAGCTTATGAGATCAAAAGTATGTAAGAGAAACATGGATATTCCCACCACAATTATACACATCATAGGTCAGGGCAACAAAGGAATGCAGCAGAGTGAATTAAAGTTTAGGCTAAACACATATAAGTCTTGACTTGTTAAAAATGCTGCCTCCCCCCTCCTCTTATCTATGCTACATAGATGCTAAAAGGGATCAGTGTAAATACCCTTTTGTTGATCTGCTTTAGTGTGGTCATGTGATCCAGAGGCAGCAGCTTCCCCATATCAGTGAGCGGCTGCTGCCTTGGTGAAAGCACCAACAGAGGGGCAATTCTTGAAAGTGTACGGAGGAGCGCCTTGTACAAAAGTACATTACTCAAAGACATTTTCAAAACATTTAATGGCTCAGAGCATCAGATACAGCCAATGCATTCCAGAAGAATAAAGCCTGATCCTTCAGGGCTTGAGCAATTGATGGTAAAGTGGTAGCAAACTGCAAAAAAAATAATAATTGGGCCCCGCAGGATAATGCAGTAATGTGCTAGTATGCACTGCATACTAGCATAGTATGACAGACTTACCTTAAAATGATGCCCTCCAGCGGTGCACTGTAACCACTGTCGGGACTTCCATCTTCACCTAGTCTTTTTTCCGGGTTCGTGGAGCTCCAGCTGTTTGAATGGCCGAGCCGCAGTGAAATCATGGGAGTCACGGCCGTGGCACAGAGCTCTGAATGGATGGCACCATAGGTATAAATCAAATAGCGGACTTTCCTACGGCGTTGATACAAATTACAACAGAACTTATAAAGGGACCTATGTTAAAAAATTGATGTCACAATGTATAGTATAAGATTTCCTATCATCTGTGCCCAGTCTTGCCACACAGAGTTAATCCAGCTCTGAGCAATCCTCTTTTATTGTTCAGTGAAATAAAACGGACTTACAGAGAAAAACCTTAGACCGTTCCACCCCCCTTGCTGTGAGTGACAGGTTTTTATATTATTTCAAGCATTTCGGGAAATTGGGAATGATGAAAAAAAGAAAAAACGCCTCAAAAATGCTCATTGACTATTAAGCATTACAATGCATGCCAGTGCATATACATGCAGCACAATAGGGTTTGATTTACTTAAACTAGAGAGTACAAAATCTGTTGCAACTGTGCATGGTAGCCAATCAGCTTCTAAATTCAGCTTATTCAATTAAACTTTGAAAAAAATAAAAAAAATAGAAGATACTTTCTATGCAGAGCTGCACACAATTTTGCACTCTCTAGTTTTAGTAAATCAACCCAAGTGCACAAAAAATTCAGTATAACATGTATAAAATTGCATGCAACTGTGCATTACTGCATATGCCTGTTCAGTATGTTATAGTGCATTTTTATGTACAGTGTGGTATAAAAGGACTCTTAAAATCGCTGTGGTAGGTTTACTAAGTAAGTAGACTATGTTCGCTTTACAAAGTACATTTTTACTTAACTTTTAGTGCAATTTTACGTTAGTGAATGTGGGCAAAATTCACATTGCAAAGAATACTCAATCGCATGCAAGGAAAATAATTGGATGATAAAATTCAGCACAGATTTACCTTATTTACTAAGCTATAGGGAAAATTTACTTTCCAAAATGTACACGCTTCCGTGTCGTCACAAGTGTGTTAGCACGAAACACTTGCACCTAGCATTTTTAAATGGAGAACTGCCACCTTTGCTTTTATATTAAAACTTTCCTTTATGGTCATACTGAACCTTTAAAGTAGGATCTCCTGGCCAATGGCCTGTATAGAGTGTATGCTCCTCTACAGTTTCGACTGGCTCTCAAGATTTTTGGGGGGCGAAAAAAAAAAATGCAATCAAATGAAGCCATTGTGCCATCATTTGTCACCACTGTGCCGTGCCATCAAACGCAACCACTGTGCCATGCCATCAAACGCAGCTACTGTGCCCATAAATTGTCACCACTGTGCCCTTTAATTGTCGCCACTGTGCCCTTTAATTGTCTCCACTGTGCCAATTGTCGCTACTGTGCCAATTGTCGCCGCTGTGCCCTTTAATTGTCGCCGCTGTGCCCTGTAAAATGCTGCCCCCCGCCCGTCACTTACCTTTCTGGGGTCGGCCACCCTCCTTCCATGTTCCCTCGATGTCTTCTTCCGCCCTTGATGATGCTTCAACCAATCAGGTTACCGGTAACCAGAACCGGTGAACCTGATTGGCTGAGACGTCTGTCAGTCTTATCCAAGTGACGCACCCCCCGTGCGTCCCTTGGATAAGTATTTGGAAGCCGATTACAGCTTGAGGGCTGTAATTGGAAAGCCTATCAGAGCGCCTGGCTCTGATAGGCACTTCCACAGGCAACCAGCTGCCGTTAATCAGATGGCCGGCGCTCACCAGGGGGCCGGCCATCTGAATAGTCGGCGGCAGTGGCAACAATACATAGATTCATGCAATGCATGAATCTATGTATTGTGAGTCAGTGGCGGTGTGAGCAAGAGGAGGCGGCGCTCTGGTGCCCTCTGTGGACGCACCGCCACTGCTCCTCTAGTGCTTGACAGTTGTACTGCTCATGCTGTGGATGTGTTCCTCTAAAGATCTCACACTGTGGGAAATATGGTCCAAATATCTATCAACAATGTAATCTATGTATAACACAGTTGTAATAAGGAACTATTTCCCTTTTAGTTTTCTGGAAGTTTCTGATTGCTTTTCTTTCGTGGATTCCAGTAGATATGTAAGATATTCCTTGTCCCTAAGCATAGTTTCCTTTCTTTTGGCCTTTCTACTTGCAACCTTCATGTCGCACTCCCTAGAGTGTGTACAACAGCTTGAGCAGTCAGCAGACCCAGGTTCATCTTTTGCTGGCAGCTCTTGAAAAGGCTAACTCTCTGAGAAACAACACAAAAGATAGTGAACTCCTGAAGGGGTCTTGGCCCTTGCTAGCGGAGGCACCCATCCAATGGTCACATTTCCCAGTCTGCGAAATGTAACAGCTTTTCTTTCACTCAAAGCATTTCTAGAGATCAACTGGGGACATGCTTATCTGTAAATGTAACACAATTGTGTCTTTTGAAATGAGTCCACTAATTATTTTTTTTATACTAATTATAAAAAATTCCCATATGACCCTATTCATCATCCTGTTGGAGTAATTCTGAATGACACAAGCTGTAAAGGAATTTATATTTTGGAAGATGTTAAGCAACTGTGTGCTTTTTATGTATGTAGCTTGTCAGAATAAGGAGACGTCACGCTAGGACATTACAATTCTGTTTGGAGTTGAAAATTCGAAAATGTATTTTAGCAGTATATTTTAATGTCAGGACTTTTAGACCTCTAAATGTAACCACTGCAATTGTGCTGTATGTGGCAATCCCACCATTACTGTGTCTGTGACTGACACAAAGGGGTTGATTTACTAAAGACAAATAAACTGTTAAACTTTTCAATCATGTGCAAGCAAAAATACTATTCTTCTTATTTTCCTTTCAGATGACTTTCTTTGCAAAGTGAAATTTCACCACATTCGCTAATCTCAAGGGAAAATTATTTTGCAAACTACATTTCACTTATAAAAATTCCCTCCAGCTAACCTCCTGGTTCCTAAATAGGGGTGGGCTGAATGTCCCCCGGTTCCAATCGCACCAGAACACCTCGACCAGGCAAAAAGTTCTAGCGAACATGCAAACCTTGTTAAGGTCTATGGGACACGAACATGAAAAATCAGAAGTCCTAATTTTAAAGGCTTATATGCAAGTTACTGCCATAAAACATATATGGGGACTTGGGCACTGCCCTAGGGGACATGTATCAATCACTTGCTCACAGCTGTAATGTACTGCTGACTCCTGGCAATATAGATGAAAAAAAGGAAAAATAAAATGCATCACATGACATCAGCAAGGGGCGGGGTCATTCGGTTACATCACCGGGTGGCTCTACCCTTGCCTATATAAGAGCTATCAAAGCAAAGAGACAGTAGTTGGTGGGAGGTCTCCCAAGGAGGCGGTGCGTTTTAATTTTTTTCTATTTTTCGGGTCCATCGGGCGACGTGATTGAAGTGGATTTACATCACCCCCCCCCCTTTTTTTCTTTTTTAATAAAGGATTTGCCAAAAGCTGTCTCTTGTGGTTTGTACTTTTTTGACACTTTTTTTGTGAATGGGTAGGGGTGCGATATACCCGATACCCATTCACATGGGGGGGCAGAATTTGGGGGGCCTCCTTGTTAAAGGGGATTTCCAGATTCTGACAAGCCCCCCGGCCACAGACCCCGACAACCACTGGCCAAGGTTGCCGGGAAGAGGCCCTTGTCCCTATCAACATGGGGACAAGGTGCTTTTTGGGGGGGCACCCCAAAGCACCCTCCCCATGTTAAGGATAAGCAGCCTGTTCTACCCCCCTTTTCCTGGCCTGCCAAGCTGCTTGCTCGGATAATTGTCTGGTATGGATTTTGGGTGGCATCACGCCAATTTTTTTGGTGTGGAGTTCCCCTTAAAATCTATACCAGACGCTAAGGTCCTGGTATGGATTTTGGGGGGAACCTATGCCGTTTTTTTTCTTCATTCTGTCATATGTTTCCCCTTAACTATTCCAATACACTGTATTATATATGCTGCACTGCACTAAATACTCTGTACTCCATTATATATGGGGTAAAGGTGTAGCACTAAAAGTTGGTAGTAACAAACAAAAAGTTCATATATGCAGGCTCAATCATGTGAAGATGCCAGAATGTTCATAACAAGTGTATTGTCAGTTTTTTTGGGTGTTGGTGGTGGCTTTTTACCTTCTTCGTCACACTGAAACTCATCAATTATGGATCTTGTTATGAGCATTCTGGAATCTTCACATGATTGAGCCTGTGTATATGAACTTTTTGTTTATTATTACCAACTTTTAGCGCTACACCTTTACCCCGCATTTCTTCTATTGTACCCAAACAATATTGGGCCAGATTCAGCAAGACTTGCGCTGGAGTATTTCGATATGCGCCGCGTAACTGTGAAGATGCGCCGTCGTTTCTATGTGGCCGTACCCACCAAACTAGATGCGCCCGAAAACGGGCCATTTCCGATCGGCTTAACTTTCCGGCGCCAGAGTCCCGTCAGCGCATAATTTCGTTTGGCGCATCAGTCGCGCCTATTGATTTCCCCTGCAAATATGCAAATGAGGGAGATTTTCCGATTCACGAACGGATTAGCACCATACGCTGGCTACATGCGCCGCGCGTATCTCGTCCGTCCGGCGCAAAGTTATTTCTACAAAAGGCTGCTTTATCTTTACTCCAGATGGTCACAGGTCAGCAGGAGAGCAGCTACAGCAGCGTTACCGACGATAAGAGCTAGCTGACCAACCACACTTGCAAGGACAACACCTCTGTGTGCCAACATGCCAGGGGCAATCGTGGTCCTAGAACTACTGATGGGTCCCCCGGAACGAAGGAGACGGGCACGTGAGAGGATATACCGCACACGCATGAGCCTCTTTGGCATGGGGGATGAGGAGGTGTATCGCCTCTTCAGATTCAGCCCTGATGCAATACTTGAACTAACCACAACCCTGCAGGATGACATCACCAGCAAGACACACCGCTCACAAGCAGTGCAGCCACTGGTGAAGGTACTGGCAACACTTCATTTCCTTGCAAGTGGATCATTCCAGCGTACAAGTGGAGTGGTGGCTGGGATGTCACAATCCTCCGTGAGCAGATGTGTGCACCAGGTTGTCTCCGCAATCCTCAGACGCATGTCCAACCAGTTCATCAGACCAACCACTGAGGAGCTGCGGCTGAAGGCAATGACAGATTTCTACAGCATTGCCAGATTCCCACGCACTGTGGGGGCCATTGATTGCACACATGTGGCACTCCAGCCCCCCAGTGCCACAGAGCACATATACCGCAATCGGAAGCATTGGCATTCCATCAATGTACAGGTGATAGCCGATGCCCAACGCCTCTTATGGCACGTCCGTGCCAAACACCCCGGGTCCAGCCATGACAGCTTCATATACAATCAGAGTCCCATCCCAGCAGAATTCGACCAGAACATGTATGGGGACAGCTGGCTGGTTGGTGAGTGACATGGGTGGCAGGCATGACTATCCCCTCCCGTGATGCACAACAGAAGTGGCACATGCATGACTAACATCCTCCTGTCTTTTCCCTTCCAGGTGACTCTGCATATGCACTGGGACCCCATCTCATGACTCCTTTCCGGAACCCCCAAACCAGAGGAGAGAGAAAATACAATGAAGCACACATCAAGTCCCGTTTCCGCTGCCTGGATAAGTCCGGGGGGACACTATTGTATTCCCCAACCTTTGTGTGTCAGATCATCGGTGCATGTTGCATTCTGCACAACTTTGCTATGAGAAAAGGCCTGCAGATTGACATACGTGATGACCTGACCCCCGACCCACACAGTCCCCACCTGCCAGAGGACAACCAGTCTGCTGATGGAAGAGCAGTCAGGAGGGTCCTCGCCGTAGGCATCTTTGGACACTAAACCAAAACATTAATCACACAGACAATGCACGCGTGTACACCACTGATGTCCCTAGATCACACACACCACATGCACATCGCATTGGATTAGCCCAAGTCCAGCATGTAGGACTTGGGAGCAGCAACGCCAGCGTCAAAGCCCCAATGATGTCACTGTCCATTCATACACCTTTCACACGTCATTCATACAGCCGTGGGGTTAACTTCACCACCACGGCCGAGGGTGACACCCCTTACTGTCAGGAGTGCCACCCCCTCACATTCACACACCATTCACACTGCAACGTGTGCAGTATCAAAAAATAAAAATCTCATAACCTGAGTATAAATCAGAACAAAAAATAAAAATCTCATAACCTGAGTATAAATCAGAACAAAAAATAAAAATCTCATAACCTGAGTATAAATCAGAACAAAAAATAAAAATCTCATAACCTGAGTATAAATCAGAACAAAAAATAAAAAAATCATCGGGGATGCCGGGGGCTCCTTCTTGCCGAACCTCTCTGGCTCCTCAGCTGCCTGGATGGAGTGGGTGGGGGTGGGGGGGCATCTGGAGGTGGCTGATCCCCGGGTGGGCCACTCCTGGCAGGTGTGGTCTGCCTGCCCTCCAAGGCCATGGCTATCCGGCCGAGGAAATTGTTTGTCTGGCCCTGCGTCCTCAGCTGCTGGGCCTGCATCCTGAGCTGCCGGGTCACTTGGTAGTGTTGGGCCCGCCGACTCAGCCTCCCCTGGTCCCGGATGGCAGCACTGTTTCCATGGATGGCAGCAGTGTTGGCCTGGACAGCTGCAGTGAGGTTCCTAATATCCCCCTGCACCTCCCCCAAACTGGTCACCACTGCAGCGCAGTTGCAGCTGACATCCTGCACTGCGTTGCTTATCTGGGCAACGGAGCCCAGGCTGTCAGCCACTTTCTCCAAGTGCCCAACTAGTTCCCCCATTTGTTGGGTCTGTCTGGCGTGATCCCTCGCCAACTGGCCCTGGACAACATCCGACACCCCCCTGGTCTTCTGGGTCGCCTTCCTGGGGCCAGAAGATGGTTGTCCCCGGGGGGATGGAGTCGCCCTTGAGGGGCTTCCAAGGATGGGGGAGGGGATGACAGACGGCCCTGGAGAAGGGAAGGAGTCCTCCAACACTAAAGAAAAGTCCTGCTCTGCCACAGCAGGATCCTCCACAACCACCTCGGCAGGTGTGGTGTGGGCACTCTCCTCCTCCACCTCTTCACCACCCAGGGGCTCGGGCACACGATGGCGTTGGGGGGATGGGGTGGACTGGCCGCTGACAGATGATGGCCCAGCTCCGTCATCTGTGGATGACACAAAGCAGACACATGTTGGTGGTCCCACACACTTGGCACATGTACCCTCCCCCCCCCAAATGCAACACAGCAAATAGGGGATAAAAAACACTTACCTGTCCTGGAGCCTTCCTCCATGGAGTCATAGCCAGGGACCCCCTCCACCTGCTCCCTCTCCAGGCAGCGAGAGACCACCTCCTTCTCTGCGGTCAGGGTGACCGGACATGGGGGACCACCACCTGTGCCCCTCTCATGCCTCCTGATGGTGGCCACCTTGCCACGGACCTTGCGCCGCAGATCATTTTTATTTTTTTGAATGTCACCAGCAGTCCGGGTGGAGTACCCTAGCATATTCACCCTGCTGGCAATGGTGTCCAGGATGCCCTGCTTCCTCTCCCGGCTGGTCTTACGGCTTTTCTTCCCATGGAGAAAATGATTAAAAGTCTCCATAGCGGATATGATCACAGACACCTCCTGTGAATTAAAGTTGAGGTTCCTCCTCTCTCTGGGGGTAGCGGGAGCAGCCATCACAGCACAAAAGTATCTTCCCTGGGGTGGGGGGAAACGGAAATACTTTTGCGCCGGAATGGCGTTTCCGCCTGCGCTTTTAAGCGCCCAACAGAAGGCATTGCGCTGACGTTTCCCGGGACGTGGTGCCAACGGAAGTTGTGAGCATGCGCACAAGGGGGCGAGTGGAGCCGCACTCACTGCGCATGCTCCGTGGATGATGCGCTGAACGTAAGCCTCTGCGCTGGGCTCCGCCCATCATTTACATGTGATCACACCCACTTCCACTTGCGTCGGGTTACGCCAGCGCATTATCGTTACTCTGGCGCAAGTTTACGCGCAACTGCTATGTGAATAACAGTACTTGCGCTGAAAGGGTCGTCAGAGTAACGTAAATGAGAAGCGTTACTCCAGAGCAAAGATGCTCCCATCTACCTGAATCTGGCCCATTGTGTTACCAGCTTTTCACATTAATTTCTTTTTAATGCAACAAATCTGTTTTCTTACTGCATTATATAGAATACACTGATTGCACTATATACTCTGCACTATATTACTGTATATACACTACACTGACTGCACTATATACTCTGCATTGGGTTATATACACTACACTGACTGCACTATATACTCTGCACTGCATTATATACAATACACTGACTGCACTATATACTCTGCACTGTATTTTCTATACTACGCTGACTGCACTATATGCTCTTCACTGTATTGTATACAATACACTGACTGCACTATATATTCTGCATTGTATTGTATATACTACACTGACTGCAAACATTGAATTTAAAGCTTTTTTTATATCTCAGTGCCATTGATCTCTTCCAGCCTTAAAGCGGAGCTCCACCTCCGGTGTCACATTTGACACCTTTCAGGCGGGTGCAGATACCTGTCTAAAGACAGGTATTTGCACCCACTTCCAGCTACACAGTCTCTGGCAGACTGTGGGCATGACTACACCTCCCGTCCCCGTCCCCCCCGTTGTGTGCTGGGAACACTCGGCTCCCAGTACACAGTAGGAGCCAATTGGCAGGCGTAGCGCTTCACTTCCTGGTTCCCTCACTGAGGATGGCGGAGGGGCAGCAGAGTCTGCTGCGGACAGCGCTGGACTCCAGGACAGGTAAGTGTCCTAATATTAAAAGTCAGCAGCTGCAGTATTTGTAGCTGCTGGCTTTTAATTATTTTTTTTCAGCGGACTCATTCCAACATTGGCTGCACATCATTGCTCTGCACTGGCTTTCTGTAAGCAACAACAGTGCAAGGTGTGTCTGCAGAGATTTTTTTAGCCCTGCATTTGTGACAATGCATTAGCATATGGGAGACAGTTGGCACTCCATAACAGAAAGTACCTAAACAAGGACCCACATGAGGAGCAGGTATTGTTTTAATAAAAGCTGCAAGATTATGAACACTGTTTCAAATTTAGATTAACCACTTGACCACTGGGCACTTAAACACCCTTAATAACCAGACCAATTTTCAGCTTTCGGTGCTCTCACATTTTGAATGACAATAACTCAGTCATACAACACTATAACCAATGACATTTTTGTCCTTTTTTTCCCACAAATAGAGCTTTCTTTTGGTGGTGTTTCATCACCTCTGCGGTTTTTATTTTTTTTGCTATAAATGAAAAAAGAACAAAATTTTGCAAAAAATAATAATTTTTCTTCATTTCTATTATAAAATTTTGCAAAAAAGTAATTTTTCTTCATAAATTTGGCCTAAAATGTATACTGCTACATATCTTTGGTAAAAAAAATAAAAAATGTTGGATATTATTTAGTCTGGGTGAAAGTTATGGGGTCTACAAGCTATGGTACCAAATCCTGAAAATTGATCAATTTCATCACACCTGAAGTACTGACAGCCTCTCTCATTTCTTGAGACCCTAACATGCCAGAAAAGTACAAATACCCCCCAAATGACCCCTTTTTGGAAAGAAGACATTCCAAGGTATTTAGAAAGAGGCCTGGTGAGTTTTTTAAAGTTGTAATTTTTTCCCACAATTCTTTGCAAAATCAAGATTTATTTTTTTTTCATCAAATTTTCATATTATTAGGTTATTTTTCACACACAGCATATGCATACCACAAATTACACCCCAAAACACATTCTGCTATTCCTCCCGAGTATGGCGATACCCCATGTGTGAGACTTTAACACAGTGCGGCCACATACAGAGGCCCAACATGCAGGGAGCACCCAGGCCAATTCTGACATTTCTCTCCTACATGTAAAAATCATCATTTATTTGCTAGAAAAATACATAAAACCCCAAAACATGATATAAAGATACCTCACATGTGGTTTGAACACCGTTTTTATATGTGGGCGGGACTTGCGTATGCGTTCGCTTCTGCATGCGAGCTCGCGGGGACAGGGGCTGCTGTATGCCCAGAGTATTGCTAAGTATGCCCAGAGTATTGCGGAGTATGCCCAGAGTATTGCCCAGAGTATTGCCCAGAGTATTGCCCAGAGTATTGCCCGGAGTATTGCCCAGAGTATTGCCCGGAGTATTGCCCAGAGTATGCCCGGAGTATGCCCAGAGTATTGCAGAGTATGCCCAGAGTATTGCCAGAGTATTGCGGAGTATGCAGAGTATGCCCAGAGTATTGCGGAGTATGCCCAGAGTATTGCAGAGTATGCCCAGAGTATTGCAGAGTATGCCCAGAGTATTGCAGAGTATGCCCAGAGTATTGCCAGAGTATTGCGGAGTATGCAGAGTATGCCCAGGGTATTGCAGAGTATGCCCAGGGTATTGCAGAGTATGCCCAGGGTAATGCGGAGTATGCCCAGAGTATTGCGGAGTATGCCCAGAGTATTGCGGAGTATGCCCAGAGTATTGCGGAGTATGCCCAGAGTATTGCAGAGTATGCCCAGAGTATTGCAGAGTATGCCCAGAGTATTGCAGAGTATGCCCAGAGTATTGCAGAGTATGCCCAGAGTATTGCAGAGTATGCCCAGAGTATTGCCAGAGTATTGCCAGAGTATTGCCAGAGTATTGCCAGAGTATGCCCAGAGTATGCCCAGAGTATTGCAGAGTATGCCTGAGTATTGCAGAGTATGCCTGAGTATTGCAGAGTATGCCCAGAGTATGCCTGAGTATTGCAGAGTATGCCCAGAGTATTGCCAGAGTATGCCTGAGTATTGCAGAGTATGCCCAGGTGAGTATTGCAGAGTATATGCAGCAGGGATGGCTGAGCAGGGAGGGAGGGATGGATGGATCTGTGACTGCATTTGTCACAGATCCAGCCCGCAGCACTGGCGCTGCCATCCGCTCCCTCCCCTCTCCTCTCACACTGTACCGATCGGTACAGAGAGAGGAGGGAGGAACCGGCGTCATCAAATGACGCCGGTCTGTTTACATCTGATCGCGCCGTCATTGGACGGCGCGATCACGTGGTAAACCGCCGGATGTTCCCGTGTGCGCGCCTCAGGAGGCGCGCGGGAGCGCGATTCTGACAGGCCGTTAATTAACGGCCAGTTAGAATACAGCAACCGCCCTAGAGCCGTACTTTCGGCATAGGGCGGTTGCAAAGTGGTTAACATGTTGAAACGTACATAAAATTTTAGCGATTGGGTCTATGTCTACTTTAAAGTATTACTACCCATCAAAAAGTATATAGAAAGATAAAATTCTCATTAAAACTATTCAAGAACTTTCAAAACATTAAATTATTTTGGTGAAGTAGGACATGTCAAAAAGACACGACGTACTAAATTCAGAAAAGAACATTTACATTATATGTAGGGCTATTCTATTAACAATAATGTTAAAGGTGTATTGCAGTGTTGTATCACAATTTGAAATGTTTCATTTATGTAGAACACTTAGGAATCGACACTCAAGAGAAGATAATCCCGCACATTGCAGCACCCCTTTTAAAATATAAAAATTGTTGTAGATTATGTACAAGGAGTTGATGAAAGAGAAAGTAATGCATCTAATGATAATAAGCTCTTGTCTGAAAGAGAGGCAATCATTGCTGTGCAGAATTTAGTTTAATGGTTACACTTGAATATTTAAAACAATCAAGTCTTGTATAATTCAAAATGGATATGATGGTTACAAAAGAAAGTCGAAGCCGGCTCTGCTGAATTGGAAGCTTTTTATTCCTACTTACCTTGTTGTCATATTTAAATCAATATTGAGTTCTTTGTTTACAGTTAGGTAGTTATGCATTTTTCAAAATGTTTTTTAAAGATATATAGAACAGAAAATATATATTTTCTACATTTATTTCTAAATTGATAAAGATCTTATTAAAAAGCCATCCCACCTAAAAGTGCAGTTTAACCAATTAAGGTTTGCCTCATGCACATATACGTCGGCAGAATGGTACGGCTGGAGCACATCCACGTACAGGTACGTCCTGTACTAGTACCCAGCCGTGGGTCACAGGCGTGCGCCCGCAGCGCGCTCCCGTGATCCGATCCAAAGCTCCGGGACCAGGACCGTGGGACTCGCGGACCCGTTCGCCGCTGGTGTGCGGTGATTGGTCCCCGGAGCTGAAGAACGGGGAGAGCCGTGTGTAAACACGGCTTCCCCGTCCATCACTGTGGCCGCATCATCGATCGTGTGATCCCTTATACAGGAAATCACAATCGATGACGTCACACCTACAGCCACACCCCCTACAGTTGTAAACACACATTAGGGAACACATTACCCCTTCATCGCCCCCTTGTGGTTAACTCCCAAACTGCAAATGTACTTTTCACAATAAACAATGCAATTTAAATTAATTTTTTGCTCTGAAAATGTGTGAAAATTGTCCAAAGTGTTCGCCATAATGTCTCAGTCATGAAAAAAAATCGCTGATCACCGCCATTAGTAGCAAAAACATTTTTTTTATAAAAATGCAATATTTTGAAAACGATATAAATTTGGCGTAAACCAACCGATAAACGCTTATTGCGATTTTTTTTTTTTAGCAAAAATAGGTAGAAGAATACGTATCGGCAAAAACTGAGGAAAAAAAAAAATATATATATATTTTGGGGGGATAATTATAATAGCAAAAAGTAAAAAATATTGATTTTTTTTTCAAAATTGTCACAAAATTTGTTTATAGCGCAAAAAATAAAAACCGCAGAGGTGATCAAATACCACCAAAAGAACGCTCTATTTGTGGGAAAAAAGGACGCCAATTTTACCTCAATTTTGCCTCTTACCACACGGTGTGGATCCTAATTTAAAGGGATTAGACAAGCATATTTTCAATCCAGCAATAGGTCACACCCTTATCAGATTAGCATCCTGGAAGTTTTACTTCATATACAATCGAATTGCATAGAGTCAGCTTATGATCTTCCATAAATCGCTCATCACACAATCACATATACAGCAAGCAGGGAGAAGCTCATAGCGAAATACAGCATATAAAATGTATTTAAAAATGGTTTTAACCACTTACGTTGATGTAATGAATGACAGTCTTCACATTAAAACACCAATGCGCTTCCCCAGAACTGGCATCATCTCCCAATCCCAGATGAAACTAGTTTAGGGAAAATGCATTGGTAGGAGAGTGTGGATAAAGGAATTAGTGCGCTTAGTCTTAAATGCAAATAACAAAATAAGCAGTCTAAAGTGACTGGAGATAAAAATGTAACGCTAAATCTCACTAGGTAAAGTGTACCCCACTGGGTATAAAGTCGAGAGATGTATTAGGTTAATAAGTCCTCCTCAAAAAAAGAAGAAAAAAGTACATGTGAAAAAGAGTCACAGTGAAGAAAAACGTATAACCATGTAGATCATCACATGGGAATTCCTTTCAGGTAGGTAAGATGAGATTAGATACGCTTAAAGGAACAGGTGGATCTGACTAAACTCGTGCACCCCTAATTTAAATATGACCCACCCCTTCCTGTCAAAGCCACACCCATTTCTGTTTAAGACCCACCCTGAAAATTTTGAGTGGGGACACTGGTTTTTAGGGCCTGGGGAGCATTGAATTTCCTTAATTTGCATACATTTCCTCTCACTTCCTGTTTGGCTATGGGGCAGGAAGTGAAGGTAAATCTCTGCAATGGGGCAAGCCAGTGACTGTAAAGCAGGATGAAGTATGGGACCTTGAGACAGAAGGTCCTCCCGCATTGGCAGATGCCAGGGAGCGTCTGCTACCAGCCACACAAGGTTGGCATACCAGGAACGCCGGGGCCAGTCTGGGGCGATTAGAATCACCGGAATCACCTTGGCTTCCACTCTGCAGAGCAGGCGAGGAAGCAACTTCATTGGGGGAAAGGCGTAAATTAGCCTATACTGACCCCATGGAGCCACCAACGTGTCTGACGTGTCTGCCCAGGCATCCCTTGACACTTTGCGATTGAGTCGAGAGGCCAGGAGATCCACATCTGGTGTGCCCCATTTCCATCAAAGGAGTTGTAAAACCTCCAGGTGTAACGACCATTCCCCTTGGTCCAGCATTTGGTGACTCATATAGTCGGCCTGCCAGTTTTCTACGCCCGGAATGTAAACAGCTGATAGAGCCGGTATGCTCCTTTCGGCCCATAATAAAATAATAAAAAGTAAACATTTTTGTAGGACTCTGGGCCCAAGGGGGAGCCAGGTCCATCTCTACTGGGCAGAAAAAAACTGAGCTGCATGCTTCAGGGTTATGACCAGAGGGACCCCCCCTGGTCATAACTAACATGTTCTGCCTAGTCCTCTCCTATGAACAGGAACATAACCCACATGTTAAGATTTAAGGAGCTGTGTCCGTCCATGGACAAAAAGAGAAAACATGTTTTTTCTGAATAAAGCAGATCCTCCAGCCCTGCATAACAGGAAATAATTTCCTATATACTTTGTGAGGGGAATGTGTAGGAATATAACATTTATTAAAAATGTATATACAATTCCCTGAGAACTTGATATCTTTTCCTAGTTAAGGGAAATGTTTCATTACAGGAATCCATCGTATCTCCTGTTCTTGGGGTGAAGCTAGAAGACCTTTGATGTCTCCACTGAGAGGACATTGTTGTCACTACTGTCACATAAGGGGCTTGTCAGTACATACATATATACATATATACATAGGACACGTGTTAATACATAAACACCTATTACACATCCCTACACACACCAAAAGAGAAGTAGCCATAGAGCCTCTTCTAGCCTTGCAAATGTGGCCTGTGCATCCAAGTGGTAATGACCCTCCTCCCCCGGTCATGAAGGGATTAAATAAAAGAGAAAGCAATTCAAATGTAAATATACCAAATTTGTATTGTGTGTTAATGAAAGTAGAATTATGGACCTATACGCATTTTTTTCCTTTTCCAGCTATATATATACTCTGAATAAAGCAAGAGTCCTTTGGTAAAATCAATTGGCCAGAAGTAAAGATCAAGTAATCCTCTCGCCTTATCGCTTACACACTTTGACCAAGAGATTCCAAGCCTGCCCACCACGACAAGGTAGACTCTTCTAGGGCAGGACCTACACTAACTACACTAAGCTACCCAGCTGGATTCTAGTCATCCTTTTTCTAATGTTGGATGTATGTTTGTAGTAGGCCTCATCCTATAATCTGTGTGTGTGATCTACTCTCTCCTAATTTGGTTGTGTGTGTGTGTGTGTGTGCATCTACCTAAAGCATGGAGTGGTCAGTTTATGTACATCTGGACATTTTGTCTTTCCATTGGCTTAACAAGAGGTTGGCAGCACTGCATGCATACTTGGTTTGTTATACCTAGTTGTAGGGTTCATCCCTGTAGTTCCGGTATTATTTGCCCTAGGGTGGGTTTGTGTTTCCACCACATCTCCTCCTGTGGCCTCTGACTGAGCCTCTCTACGTGGTGATGTTGCATCTTTCTTTCTTTCTTTCTTCCTTTCTTTTCATCTTTCCTTTTTTTCCATCTTTTTTTCTTTCTTCTTCCATCCCCATTTATTTTGCTGTTTTTGTGACAGGCTGCCAGAATATGAAAAAAGGAAAGCTGCGCTGCATAAATAGTGTAAACATAAATCAACATATATGTTCAATAAGCTGTATATAGTATACAGGAGACACCAGTGCAAAACAATAATTTATATAAATGGTGATAAGTTTAAAGGCTGACTGCAGGTCAAGCCTGTATTTGTAGGAGGAGTCGGGAGGTATTTAAACCCACCCTCCTTCCTCCTTCTGGGCGTCGGTTTTCTGGTGTGTGGGGTTTCTGGGTATTGCACGTCACTTCCTGTTTCTGTCCAGAGCAACGGAGGCAGCTGCTGCAGGTGTCCATTGTGCTCTCCTCAGGATTCCCAGTGGACCGGACTGTCTGCACCCCATCCTCCTCTGTCAGCTGAGCACCGCTCACCCCAACCGCCCCCCCGCTTCTCCCGATGCTTGCAGGGGGGGTGCAGGTTTGTAGTTGTGGCAGGCACCATTGGGGGGGCTGTCCACCATGTCAGCCAGGCCCTTGTCAGCATCATAGGGGCTGCCTGCTTCTCCACTCGGGCTCACGCCATTCTCCCTCCGGGCATACTCGGTGAGAAGGGAGCCAGCCGTCCTCCCTCTCACTCCTCCGGGCACCCACGTCCACGTGGTACAGGGCTCCATGGAGACCGCCCGCCTGTTCCTCCCGCCCCCCGTTTGCTCCTATGACGTCACCCGCTCCATGGCTCCTCAAGCTAGTCTAGTACCTCACATGGGGGGATGTTGGTTGGGTCAGGTGCAGTAGTTTTGTGGGCTCAGTCAGCATCAGAGGTCACATCCCGGGGCGGGGGGGGGGGTCGAGTGTGTGGGCATGTGCTTTCCCTGTCCGCACTCTGCTTCCTCCTAGCTGTGTCATGTAGCTGAGCGCTGTTTGGCTGAAGGAGCATCTTCCCCAGCGCGGCCTGTTTCCTCCCCTGTGACACATGTCTCCCAGTGACAGCCCAGTGGGTGCTGAGGGCTCCCCGTCAAAGTTTCTGTGTTTCTCCTGCTAGTTAAGGTTCTTCTGATGGTTATGTTTCTCTTATGTTATGCGATTCATGTTATGCGATTCATGTTAGGCGATTACGTTTTTCATGCTAGTTATGTCCTCATGCTATGTGTTCTTATGCCAGTAATGTCCTCCTGCAATGTGTTTCTTATGCTAGTGATGTCCTCATGCGATTATGTTTCACGTACGGTCACGTTCTCATGCGATCACGTTCGCGTGCGATCGTGGTCATCGTGTTACGTTTCTCATGCAATCACGGTTTTCATGGTGGTTCTCATGCGATTACGTTTTGCATAGTAGTTCTCATGCGATTATGTTTCTCATGCGATCATGTTCATGTGCGATCACGGTCCTCGTGTGTTACGGTTCCCATGCGACTATGTTTCCCATGCGACTATGTTTCCCATGCGACTATGTTTCCCATGGTGTGTTTCTGACTCAATTACGTTTTCCATGCGACTATGTTTCCCATGGTGTGTTTCTGACTCAATTACGTTTTCCATGCGACTACGTTTTCCATGCGACTACGTTTTCCATGCGACTACGTTTTCCATGGTATCATGTTTCTAATTCGACTACGCTTCCCATGCGACTATGTTTCCCATGGTATGTTTCTGACTCGATTATGTTTCCCATGCAACTACGTTTCCCATGGTATTATGTTTCTGATACGATTACGTTTCCCATGGTATTCTGATGCGATTACTTTTTTTTTTTTTCATGCGACTACGTTTCCATGCGATTACGTTTCTCATGGTGTCTTCTCATGCGGTTATGTTTCCCATGCGACTACGTTTCCCGTGGTATGTTTCTGACTTGTTTACGTTTTTTTATGTGACTACGTTTCCCATGGTATGTTTCTAATTCGACTAAGTTTTTTCATGCGACTATGTTTTTTCATGCGACTCCGTTTCCCATGCGACTACGTCTCCCATGGTATTATGTTTCTGATATGATTACGTTTCCCATGGTATCATGTTTCTGATGCGATTAAATTTTTTCAGGCGACTGTTTTTCATGCGACTATGTTTCCATGCAATTACGTTTTCCATGGTATTATGTTCTCATGCGATTACGTTTCTGGTGCGATTGCAGTTTTCATGCGGTTACGTTTTGCAGGCGATTTTGTTTCGCGTGGTGGTTTCTCATGCGGTCGCGTGGTGGTTCTCATGCGGTCGCGTGGTGGTTCTCATGCGGTCGCGTGGTGGTTCTCATGCGGTCGCGTGGTGGTGCTCATGTGTTTGCGTTCGTGTGGTAGTTCTCATGCGTTCGCGTGGTGGTTCTCATGCAGTTGCGTTCGCGTGGTGGTTCTCATGCAGTTGCGTTCGTGTGGTGGCCATGTTTATCATGGTAGGTTCTCATGCGATCACGTTTATCATGGCTGGTTCTCATGGGATTGCGTTTCGCATGGTAGTTGCTCATGCGTTCACGCTTCTCTTGGTTGGCTCTCATGCGATTACCTGGCTCATGCGTTGCGTTGCGTATGGTTTCTCCCATGCGATTACGTTTCTTATGGTTGTCATGTTCCTGTGCAATCGCGTGGCTCATGCTTGCCTTGTGGTTGCGATTCATGTTTGTCAAGTGTACACGTTTCTCTTGCTACTCATGTTCTCGGGTGTTCACGTTGCTCATGCTATTTCTGTTCTCATGTTTTCCGTTTCTCATGCAATTTTACGTTTGTACTTTCCGTTTTACGTTACGTTTCTCATGCTATTCATGTTCTCAAGTGTTTACGTTACTCATACAGGTTTCAGTCGTGATGCATACGATTCCGTTTCTCAGGGTATTTTTATGTTCTCAGGTATTTACATTTCTCATGTTTTTGTTTCCCATGCTTTTCATGTTCTCTAGTGTGTGCGTTTCATGCAACTTACGTTTCTCATGCAGGTTTCAGTTGGGATGTTTTCTAGTTGGTAGCATTGGTATGTTCATTTTGATTCATGGCGTTCACCGATGGGGGGGGGTGTGTGTCACCCATCACGTCTATGGGTGCTTACGGATTGAGATGAGCGTTTTTAATTGGCTTGTACGGTGGCAAGTCTCCTCATCCGTTTCTCACACGTTTCATGCATCTTGACATTTCATCTCTCATACAATGACCTGACACGTCTTCAGGTTCATCAGGCCTGAGTGTACGTTTTTAATTTGCCTGCTACGCCTCAGGTTGCTCGGCCTTGGTAATTCACGGGTTTGTCACATTCTCAGTCCAGCTGCACTTGTCCTACATTTACCCACATTTAATTTTCATAGTCTGGGCATACATGTTAGTTCATGGCCCCTCTCCACTGCTGGTTACCTGTCACGTCTACGGGTACTGTCGGATTGAGATGTTTCGTTTCTAATTGGCTTGTGCAGTGGCAAGTCCCCTCATCCGTTTCTCACACGTTCATGCATCTTGGCTTTTTGCATACAATAACCTGACACGTCTTCAGGTTCATCAGGCCTGAGTGTACGTTTTTAATTTGCCTGCTACGCGGCAGGTCGCTCGGCCTTTGCTATTCATGGGGTTGTCACGTTCTCAGTCCAGCTGCACTAGTCCTACACTTACCCACGTTTCATTTGCACAGTCCATACATACAGGTCACATTCATGTCCTCACGTTAGTTCATGACCACTCTCCACTGCTGGTTACCTGTCACATTTACAGGTACTGTCGGATTGAGATGTTCGTTTCTAATTGGCTTGTGCAGTGGCAAGTCCCCTCATCTGCTTCTCACGGCTTTCATTACATTTTTCATACGTCACGTAATCTCGTCACTTACATCACCTACCCGACATGTCTTCAGGTTGTTAGGCTTGAGTGTTACGTTTTCCGTTGGCCTGCTTTGCCTCAGGTTGCTCAGCCTCGTCAGTTCCGCAGACTGACACGCTCTCTGTCCTGCTCTACATCACTGCATGTGTCAATCACGGACACTTACGTAGGTAGGGGTAAGGGGAGGTAGGGGTTTTCCTTTTCCTAAGGTAAGTTGGGGCTTGTTGGTTTTGTTTAACAATGTCTTGCTTCTTTGCAGAGTTCATGTCACGGGCAGCAGATATCGCAGATTGTGCCGTCATCCATCCTTCTCCAGTTACAGGTTTTTCACATGGTTGTGCACCCTCCTTGTATATTCCGATTTTGTCATAGACGAAGCTTGATCTTCAAGTCCTTTTCAATACAGCCCGGAAACTCGTGACTCGGCCTGGGATATCTTCCAGGCGTTCCTATCTCGGTATCCTGGGTTCTTTTCTCACAAACATGCCAGTACCTACTTGCGTTTGCTTTCTTTTGCCACTTGCAGCTTCAAACAGGTTTTAGCTGGGTCCAGGACATTCTGGGCGCTAGACCGTTGCGGACATACTCAGGGATAGGCCACTTTTCCTTTTCCCTAGTACCCCCTTCCCTGCTAGCACAGGGCATGACATTTAGTCATTACCTGCTTCCTATCTAGGGTAGCACTTCATCATTCACTCCGGGCCATGGTTTCAGTACAGGTGCAGTTTTGCTGCTATTCGTAGGGGGTTTGTTTTCTTGTTGTTGAAGAATTAGGTGGGCGGTAGGTAGCTTTCTTTTCCAGACATATCCCAGTTCACATGTCAGTCACAGGCATTCTTGCATTAGGGGCTTGTGGTACATTCAGTTACTTTCATTTCAATCCCTTCCCTAGCTCATCCTACTGTGTTATTTTTTGGCCCCTTTTAGGCATACTGACCACGTGACCCCGGCAAACCTCAGGTCATTTCCCTCCGCAGGTCGTTTTCCCTGTTTCCCCTCAGTCCTTTCCCTAGCACGATTACCTGAGACTCTGAGTACAAGTTTAAAGGCTGACTGCAGGTCAAGTCTGTATTTGTAGGAGGAGTCGGGAGGTATTTAAACCCACCCTCCTTCCTCCTTCTGGGCGTCGGTTTTCTGGTGGCCCACCCACCCATCCCCTTTTTATTGCTATTTCTTCTTTTACTTCTACTTGGGTATGCCCCCTTTTAGGCATACTGACCACGTGACCCCGGCATACCTCAGGTCATTTCCCTCCGCAGGTCGTTTTCCCTGTTTCCCCTCAGTCCTTTCCCTAGCACGATTACCTGAGACTCTGAGTACAAATAGTAAAAAGTTTGTTTTGGTACGTAAGTCCCAAAGGTTCAAAAAGGATGTGACAAAGATGACAGAGATTGTCCGAATGGGTGTTGAGCAGGTCCAAAGGGAATCATGTGAATCAGCAAGACTGATACAAGTAGCCTCCACCACTTATGTCCTATCCTCTTACCGGATAGCTATGTCAGTTTATTCTTTTTGAGTTATGTACTTGGAGAAATGACGATCTGACAATATAAGGAGGTGGAGGCATAGACATAGTGACAGGATTCCAGGAGTTCTCGGGCTGGCTTGTTGATTCAATGCGCTGTTGATCTCGGCAGAGGTCGAATCTTTCTGGTAAGCGGATAGGACATAAGTGGTGGAGGCTACACAGTAGTTTTAGAGTTGAACCTTATTTTTTTTCTTCTGTTTTTTTGCATGGTCCACTCTGAGCCGCACCTGGTCCCTGGGAGGACAGATCATCCATGTCTACCTCTGTTGTGGTGAAAGTCTGAGTGGCAACCACCACTGGTGCAGGGACCAAACTTGCAGGTGCATTTGGTCTCTGGTAGGACTGATTAGACGGCCTTGCAGTTGCTACAGTGGAATCCCGGACTCTCTGAGTGACAGCTGGCACTGGTGCGGGGACCAAATTTGCAGGTACATTTGGTCTCTGGTAGGGTTGATAAGATGGCCTTGCAGTTCCTGCAGTGGAATCCCGGACTCTCTGAGTGACAGCTGCCACTGGTGCGGGGACCAAATTTGCAGGTACATTTGGTCTCTGGTAGGGCTGATTAGACGGCCTTGCAGTTGCTGCAGTGGAAGCTCTGACTCTCTGAGTGACAGCTGCCACTGGTGCAGGGACCAAATTTGCAGGTACCTTTGGTCTCTGGCAGGGCTGATTAGACGACCTTGCAGTTGCTGGGGTGGAAGCTCCGACTCTCTGAGTGGCAGCCACCACTGGATTGGGGACCAAATTTGCAGGTGCATTTGGTCTCCGGGAAGGCTGATGGTCTTGCAGGTGCTAGGGTGGAATCCCCGACTCTCTGAGTGGCAACCACCACTGGTGCGGGACCTGGCTCCTGCTTACTTCCATCCGACTGTCTTCACATCTCCGTTCCTATAAAAAAATAGCAAAAATTAGTTCTCTTCCACTTATGAAAAGCATGTGTGTATTGTAATCACTAACATTTTTATTTTCAGGTTAACACCCCAAAAAATATTCATTCCCCCCCTCCCCCACAATAGTGCAATATAAATTAATTAGGGGAGAAATGCTTATATTACAGCATGTTATCCTGTATATAGTATGTGTGATGGTGAGATCCCTACATGATGGGAAGTCCCTCCAGTTGTAGGAATGGTGTGGGGACCTGCGGTGGTATAGCAGGGTCCCTCAGAGGGAATGTATTGCAGTGTTATGGCATACCTCCCAACTTTCTAAGATGGGAACAAGGGACACCCAATACTAAGTAGAGATAGAATGCACCCCCTACCACGCCCTCCTTAACCACTTGAGGACCGCCGCACGACTAAATACGTCGGCAGAATGGCACAGCTGGGCACAAGGGTGTACGTGTAAGTCCCCTTTAAGATCCTAGCCATAGGTCGCAAGCATGCTGCCGGCGGCGCACTCGCGACCTGGTTCTCTTTCCCATGACTGTCCATGCGGGAACAGCGGACCCGATTGCTACCGGTGTCCTGCGATCAGGTCACAGAGAGGAAGAACGGGGAGAGGTAAGTGTAAACAAACCTCTCCCCATGCTTCCTTGTGAGCCTGTCACTGATCATCTGTTCCCTGTTTTAGGGAACTACGATCAGTGATGTCACATGTCCAACCACGCCCCCCCACAGTAAGAATCACACATTAGGGCTCACCTAACCCCTACAGCGCCCCCTCCTGGTTAACCCCTGCACTGCCAGTGCCAGTGCATTTTTATAGCACTGTTCGCTGTAAAAATGACAATGGTCCCAAAATAGTGTCAAAAGTGTCCGATGTGTCCGCCATAATGTCACAGTCACAATAAAAATCGATGATCACTGCCATTACTAGAAAAAATAAAATTATTAATAAAAATGCAATAAAACTATCCCCTATTTGGTAGACGCTATAAATGTTGCGCAAACCAATCAAACGCTTATTACGATTTTTTTTTAACAGGAATATGTAGATGAATACTTATCGAGCTCAACTGAGAGCTCGAGAGAAATTTTTTTTTTTTTTATATATATTTTTGGTTTGGCTCTATTTTTGTTTATAGCGCAAAATATAAAAACCGCAGAGGTGATCAAATACCAGCAAAATAAAGCTCTATGGGCCAGATTCAGGTAGGGCGGTGTATCGTTAGGCGGGCGTAGCGTATTGAATATACTCTATGCCGCCGCAATTAAGAGAGGCAAGTGCTGTATTCACAAAGCACTTGCTCCCTAAGTTACAGCGGCGTAGCGTAAATGGGCCGGCGTAATTCAAAGTAGGTGGAAGGTGGGCGTGATACATGTTAATGAACCGCGACCCCATGCAAATTAGGGGCCGAACGAACGGCGCATGCACCGACCGTGGACGTATCCCAGTGCGCACGCTCAGAATCACGTCCGATAGAACACTGCCTACGACGTGAACGTAACTTATGCCCAGCCCCATTCACGTATGACTTACGTAAACGACGTAAACACGACGGCTGTTCCGACATCCATACCTTTGCATGGGATGCGCCACCTTTTGGTGGTTTATCTTTACGCTGGAAAAACGCCTTACGTAAATGGCGTAGATTACTGCGTCGGGCGTACGTACGTTCGTGAATCGGCGTATCTTGCTCATTTGCATATTTAACATGGGAACGTCGAATGTGTCAAGCGTAACTATGCACCCAAGATACACCGGCGTAGGCAAGTTATGTCGGGCAGCTAAAGCCTTGTTTTAGGGGCGTATCTAGCTTTGTGAATCGGCATAAAAGTACGACGGCGCACATTTGTACTTACGACGGTGTATCTGGGGATACGCCGGCGTAAAGGTACCTGAATCTGGCTATATTTGTGGGAAAAAATGATGAACTAAAAAAAGTGGGAAATCCTTTTTATATCCACAAGCGCTTTTTTTTTTTACCACGACTATTCTTTTATATTGACTTTTAACATTTACAAATGCAGCAATTTAGAAATTGGATGAAAGGTTTAGCACTGGGAAAGAAAAGATAAAAAGTGCATTTATAACTATATAGATCAGACCAAAATGAGGAAGAAACAGGGACAGAGGGACTTTTTTCCCAAATCAGGGACAGTCCCTCAAAATCAAGGACAGTTGAGAGCTATGATTATGGTATGGAATATACTTGTAGTCTATCTATTCAAAAAATGAGAGTCATGGATTATACTTACCTTAGAAGACATTTCAGGAGATTGTTTTGTCCTCTGGCTGCATTGATTGGCGGTCTTGTTTTGTCTATTTTTTTCCTGGTCCCTGGGAGGACAGATCAGCCATGTGCGTATCTTTTAGTCTGAAAAACTCGGGACTTTTGGTGGCAGCCGCCACTGCCACGGGGATCTGACTTGAAGCCGCACCTGATCCATGGGAGGACTGGACAGACACTTCTACCACTGTTGTGGTGGAAGTCTGAGGGGCAACTGTCACTGGTGCGGGAAAGCATCTTGGAGGCGCCACTGGTGTGGGAAAGCATCTTGGAGACGTCACTGGTGCGGGAAAGCATCTTGCAGCTGCCACTGTTCTCCTTCTTGCTGCCAACATGTAGTTTTCACATCTTAGTTCCTATAAAAACAGGTAAAAATGAGTTCTCTTCCACATATCTTAAAAGGTGTGTGTGTATTGTGATCACTAACATTTTTTATATTTTCAGCATAACACAAGGTCCATTTCTTTATTTTGCTTCTTCCTCCCCCACAATACTGCAATATAAAAAAAAAGCAGGGGAGAAGTTATTAAAGGGGTTGTAAAGGCAGAAGCCTCCCATACTTACCTGAGCCTATCTTTATCCAGAAATGTTGCAGGAGTGTCTAAGCTGCTCAGGACTCCCCTCCTCATTGGCTAAGACAGCAGCGTGCCAAGATTGGCTCCCACTGCTGTCAATCAAAGTCAGTCAGCCAATCAGGAGAGAGAGGGGGCAGGGCCAGGTCACGGCTCCATGTCTGAATGGACATAGGGGCAGGGCCAGCTCACGGCTCTGTGTCTGAATGAACACGGGGCAGGGCCAGGTCACAACTCCATGTTTGAATGTACATGGTGCAGTGCCAGGTCAAGGCTTAATGTCTGAATAGACATGGGGTCAGGGCCAGGTCACGGTTTTGTGGCTGAATGGACACAGGGCAGGGCCAGCTCACGGCTCCATGTCTGAATGGACACTGGCAGGGCCAGGTCATGGCTCCGTGTCTGAATTTACATGGGGCATGGCCAGGTCATGGCTCCGTGTCTGAATGGACATGGAGGCAGGACCAGGTCACGGTTCCGTGTCTGAATGAACATGGGGCAGGGCCAAGTCACAGCTCCGTGTCTGAACGGACACGGGGCAGGGCTAGGTCATGGCTCCATGTCTGAATGGACACAGGGCAGGGCCAGGTCATGGCTTTGTGGCTGAATGGACACGGGGCAGGGCCAGGTCACGACTTAGTGTTTGAATGGACACGGGGCAGGGCCAGGTCACGGCTCTGTGTCTGAATGGACACGGGGCAGGGCCAGGTCAAGACGCCGTGTCTTAATTGGACACGGGGGCAGGGCCAGGTCATGACTTTGTGTCTGAATGGACACAGGGCAGGGCCAGGTCACGGCTCCGTGTCTGAATGGATACGGGGCAGGGCCAGGTCATGACTCCGTGTTTGAATGGACATGGGGCAGGACCAGGTCACGGCTCTGTGTCTGAATGGACACGGGGGCAGGGCCACGTCACGGCTCAGTGTCTGAATGAACACAGGGAGCTGTAACATAGCAAGCTGCATACTGTGGGGGCACTCAACAGGAGGGAGGGGCCAGGAGCATAGAAGAGGGACCCCAGAAAATGAGGATCTGGGCCACTCTGTGCAAAACCAACTGCACAGAGCAGGTAAGTATAACATGTTTTTGAGATTTTTGAGCCAAAAAGATTCCACTCCAAGATTATGGCATCCTCACAACTATGTAATGATATCCACCAGTCTTTCATTTCAAAAGTGGAGAAAATCTGTGTTAGATCCTCCTTAGCACCCCCGGAAAAACTACAGAAATTTTGCCTAGTGTCAGAGGAGGAAATCAGAGCTATCATCTTAAAACTGAAACTAACACTCTGGTTATTGACATCTGCAGAGTAATTAATTTGTCCCTCCGCCTGGGCATAGTAACTTCTAGATTCAAGAGAGCAATTATACTCCCATTATTGAAAAAAGTGTGCCTGGACCCCATGATACTTACCAACTACCGCCCTATTTCTCTACTGCCTTTTCTATCTAAGGTCCTGGAGCAGGTTGTGTTTATCCAGCTGCAGGAGTGGTTTGAGTCACACGGTCTGTTCCATGACTGTCAGTCGGGATTTCGACCCGGTCGTGGTACGGAGATGTCTGCCCTAGATATGAGGGAACGTCTGCTGGGTGTCCGCGACTTGGTGCTGCTGGACCTCTCTGCGGTGTTTGACACCATTGACCATTCTATCCTTCTCTCCAGAATGCCATCCTTATTTGACTGTGAGGACGCAGTTCTAAATTGGATCAGATCCTTCCTGTACGAAAGAACGCACTCCATAAAAATGGAGTCGTACCGCTCAAACACCCAGTCATTGACCTGTGGGGTACCTCAAGGCTCGGCCCTTTCTCCCTTATTCTTTAACTGCTACATGCGCCCACTTGCCGACCTTATTACCAGCTATGGCCTAGGCTGCCAGATCTATGCGGATGACACACAGATCTTGGCAGACCTTGCAAGTGGCCCTAATATGCCTGAGCAGCTGAATAAGGGACTATCTAACATCCAACAATGGATGGACACAAACAGACTAGGCCTTAACGCCGACAAGACAGAGCTATTGCTGATCGGCCCACAGGCCAACTCTACCTTTTTACCTGCCTGGCCGTCCTCGTTGAGCCCTGCCCCAACTCCAGCTAAGCAGGTTAAAAATCTGGGTATAATTTTTGATGCTGAACTAAGCTTCGTACCTCACGTAAAATATTGCATAAAATCAGCCAACTATCATCTGCAATTATTACGGAAAATTAAGAATCTCTTCACCCAGCACAACCGAATGATCTTAGTTCATGGACTTATCCACTCTAGGTTAGATTGTTCTAACATTTTCTTTCTAGGGCTCCCACAGAAGTGGTTAAAACGATTGCAGATTACACAGAATCATGCTGCAAGACTAGTCACAAACTGTCCAAGGTGGAATCACATCTCCCCGGTGCTTAAGAATCTACACTGGCTCCCGATAGTAAAACGGGTTGAGTTCAAGGCACTCTGTCTGGTGTTTCTGGCCTATTGGCAACTAGGTCCGTTGAACTTATCGCACATGACACAACACTACTGTCCACCCAGAGAGCTTTGTTCGAGTGACGCCTTGTTAGCTATTATTCAATCTAGCCAATCAGCTTCAAAAGGTGGCCGTCGGCTCCAAACACTGGGGAATTCTCTTTGGAATGAGCTCCCTCATCAGCTCTGAGCATCCTCCTCCTTGATGACCTTTCGTAAGGGCTTGAAAACACTTATTTTTTCACAAGCCTACAGATAGTGACTCGGCCTTCCAAGCCCTTAGCAGGACGCTGGCTTAATTCCAGGCTGCGGTCCATGGTTAGGGAGGTGTGATAGGCTTTTTGTGCCCGAATACCCCCCTTCTTTTTATATCTCTGTTTATTTCTTGTCTGCTCCCCGCTTTTACTTAAGATGTCCTAGTTTCTTCTTTTTGCTCCTGGGAACTGGATACCCCCAGCTTGTTGGTAAGTGCTTAGACGCGAGTTTCACAACTCGCATTCGGCGCCCTATAAGTATTTATTCCAATCCAATCCAATCCAATCCAATGTTTTTTGTTTTGTTTTTTTCAACAAGACTTTACAACAATAACTTTATCTATACTTACCTTACTCCCGACTTCCATGTGGGGCCTAGGTACGGTTCCCCTGGCGAGATCCTAGGGAGTGCTAAGTAACCAAATCTCATGAGAAAACTCTCCTGCACTGTGCTGGAGGAGCTTCTTGTGACATTTAGAATCCTCAGCATTCTCTGGAATATTGCCAGAAGGAGCGTAACGTCATCCCGCAAACCAAAGGTAGAGTAAGCATATTTACTTTTTAGGTTATATAGGTTTTACAATGAATTGCAGTGTTATGGTATGGACTATACTTGCAGTCTAAGAATTTATAGAATAAGATATAAAGACTATACTCACTTCCAAAGACTTTCCGGCGTATTGAGGCATTGCGAAGATACATTGATGTGCAGTGTCAAAAAAGGAAGTCATGCCATCAATGAAATCGGAGTCTTCTCCTTTTGGGGCCTATAAACAAAGAAAAAATAACATTAGAGAGGAAGTCCTCTATGTGTTCTCCTGTGTATGTGTGATGGTGAGATCTCTACGTGTTATCCTGTGTATGTGTGCTGGTGACATCTCTACGTGTTCTCCTGTGTATGTGTGATGGTGACATCTGTACGTGTTCTCCTATGTATGTGTGATGGGGAGTCCTGTACATGTTCTCCTGTGTATGTATGATGGTGAGTCCTCTACATGTTCTCCTATGTATGTGTGATGGTGAGTCCTCTACATGTTCTCCTACGTATGTGTGATGGTGAGTCCTCTACATGTTCTCCTATGTATGTGTGATGGTTAGTGTTGCTCACGAATATTCGCATTGCGAATATTCGTTATGAATATTGCATATTCGAGTATTCGCGAATAACTCGAATATCGCAGTGAATATTCGCTATTGCGAATATTCGTATTTTTTCAAACTTATTTTTAAAACAGATCACATCCTAGTGATCTGATCTCCATCGACGTCTAAAAGCATTGATGGTATGATTAGAGACCCTGGGCCGAGTAGCTGAGGCGATCCTTTTATGTTGCCGAATATTCACAATGCGAATATTCGTATTACGAATATTCACGAATACGTTCTCTGCCCTTCTGTGTTTTGTGTATAAAAAAAAAAAAATAGCTTTAGTTTTAGTCATATAAGTTTGTGTAAGTAGAGTTTGTGTTTAGTGCATATTAGTTTAGTAATCCAAGAAATGATCTCCGTTTTCGCGTGTTGACCAGAATTTCGCAATCAATTTTTTTTTTTTGATAAAAATATTCTTCTATATATTCGCGAAATATCGCGAAATCGAATATGGCGTATTCCGCTCATCACTAGTGATGGTGAGTCCTCTACATGTTCTCCTATGTATGTGTGATGGTGAGTTCTCTACATGTTCTCCTATCTATGTGTGATGGTGAGTCCTCTACATGTTCTCCTATGAATGTATGATAGTGAGATCTCTATGTGTTCTCCTGTGTATGTGTGATGGTGAGATCTCTACGTGTTCTCCTGTGTATGTGTGATGGTGAGATCTCTACGTGTTCTCCTGTGTATGTGTGATGGTGAGATCTGAGTTATTGTTTGTCCTTATAATTTCTGGGCAGGTGGGGAAAGGTTAGATCCATCTTTGCCACCTGCCTAGAAATTAAAAGGACAAACAGGAACTCACATTGTGTATAACATTTTTTCTTGGGTTTATTATCACATTCTTGTTACTTTGACACTTGTTACTTTTGGTAATCCACCATTTATTGTTTCTGATTTATAAGATATATGCATTGACAAAATACCCATGTTTGTTATTGCTTTGCTCTGATTCTGCCCTCACCTTCCTTCACCCACGTTCACCCCTTTCCCACCCACGTTCACCTGCCTAGGCGATATCCCTGTGATGCTTTTGTATCTTAGCCTCCACCAAATACCACCAAAAGAAAGCTCTATTTGTGAGGAGGGGGACATTTTTATTTGGGTACAGCGTTGCACGACCACACAATCGTCAGTTAAAGTAACGCAGTGCCGTATCAGAAAAAATGGCCTGGTCATGAAGTGGGGAAATCCTTCCGGTCCTCAAGGGGTTAAGTTACACCCAAGCACATAAAATGACCCACCCCAAAAAATTGAGAACCCCCTTAAATTTGTTTTTTTTCAAGAATGTTTATTGCTGCCATGTTTTTTTTTTTTTTACATTCAGCTGTCAGCTGAGAACCTGGAACCAATGAGTCATCCATTGTTAAGGACACAACGGCCGGCCTAACAAACAGCTAATGTTAAAGGGGTTTGCAAAGGTTCTTTTTTTATTTTATAAATAACAAACATGTCATCCTTACCTCCACTGTGCAGCTCGTTTTACAGAGTGGCCCAATCCTGGTCTTCTGGGGTCCGACGGCAGCTCTCTCGGCTCCTCCCTGCAAGAGCTAACCCCCGTTCTGGGAAGCTCTCTCCCAAGGAGGTTAGCTTGCGGGCACGCTCCCGTTTGATAGTGGTGGCCATAGCCGCCAAGTGTATCACTCGGACCCGCCCTCCCCGGGAGACAATGGCTGCGCTGGTATCAATCTCCAATGAAGAGCCAAGAACAGCCGAGAAGGCAGGGGCGAGTAGCCAGAGAGTTCACGATTCAGGACTTTCGAGGGCTCAGGTAAATAGACCAAGGGGCTGGGGGCTTATAAGCATTGGATGTTTGTTCTCCTTAATGCTTAGGATGCATTAAGGTGAAAAAACACAAAGCTTTATAACCCCTATAAAGATACCTTTAAATTTGCATCTAAAAATCACAGCTAAACAGCTGCTTAGGAAATTTGCAGTGAAAACGGAGGGGGAATTTGCACTGGACATGTATGAACCCAGCAATGTCTTGAACAGGTTACATTCATAACAGCTGTGATTTACTATTGTGTGATGTGATTAGCCCACAGCTATCACATGGTACAGGGTGCTGGCCTAAGCACCATGTGATAGCTGTGGTCCAATCACAGCATCACTATAGGAATCACAGCTGTCATAACAGATTTGTTGACATTGTAATCGCATATTGATCACACAATCTCCCAGCCGATCAAAGCGCCCGTGTATCAGGAGTCACAAACTGCTGGACACGGCAGTCCTGGGAGCGGCATTCCCCCTAACCTGGAGGAGGTAGGTGATCCAGCCTGCCTGTGCCATCAACCGTAAAAGTACTTCTGCCCTCACTGTGCAGGCAGCAGAGAGATTACATCATCACTCTGCTGCCTGACTCTGACAAGCAAAACACCACCTTAGCAAGTGACAATCCGCAAGATGTGGCAGGTGAGGTGGCAAGTGACAATCTGCATCTGGTATTCAGGCAAGTGGCATTCTGCAACTTGTGGCAGGTGATGTGGCAAGTGTCAATCCACAACGTGTGGCAAGTGACAATCTGCAACATGTAGCAGATGACGTGGCAAGTAACAATCCACAACGCGTGGCAAGTGACAATCTGCAATGTGTGACAGATGACGTGGCAAGTGACAATCCACAACGTGTGGCAAGTGACAATCTGCAACGTGTGGCAGGAGACGTGGCAAATGACAATCCGCATCATGTGGCAGATGACGTGGCAAGTGACAATCCACAACGTGTGGCAAGTGACAATCCGCAATGTGTGGAAGGCGACGTGGCAAGTGACAATCCACAAAGTGTGGCAAGTGAAAATCCGCAATGTGTGGCAGACGATGCGGCAAGTGTCAATGCGCAATGTGTGGCAGGTGATATGGCAAGTGACAATCTGCAACGTGTGGCAGGTGACATGGCAAGTGACAATCCGCAACGTGTGGCAGATGACGTAGCAAGTGACAATCCACAACGGGTGGCAAGTGACAATCTGCAATGTGTGGCAGGCGACGTGGCATGTGACAATTCGCAACGTGTGGCAGGCGGCGTGGCAAGTAACAATCCACAACGCGCGGCAGGCGACGTGGCAAGTGACAATCCGCAACGCGTGGCAGGTGATGTGGCAAGTGACAGGCTGCATCTGGTAGCAGGTGGCATAGCAAGTGACACACTGGTGGCTCCCACTGATTTTGCATTATGGTGAGTTGAACTATTTCATTTTATATTACAATGTAATAATATAAATAACGCACTTCAATCATCCTGACACCATAACAACTGTGGTGCCGTGATCATTGAAGCGCTAACACCAGTAATTTCCCTGATAAATTGCCCCCCTAAAACATATTTTATGGTAGTGCCCTCCCAAGACTAGACTCTGGATCCGCCCCTGATCCGAGCAGGCTACTGTATGTAGCCTGCTCGGATTGGCAGATCAGGCTCTGTATATATTTGAATACATCTCTCACCGGGATTGGCTCAGCGCTATACTGCATGTAGCCGAAGATACATACAGTATTACAGCACATCCAGCAGGCATCAGAGCAGATGACCCGGTGTATAAGACGACCCCTGCTTTTTGGCTATTTTTTTTTAAGTGTAAAAGGTAGTCTTATACACCAGCAAATACAGTACTTTTTTCTCCTTTTATTCTTCTCTTGTTGAGGAGGACTTTTTATCCTAATACATCTCTCCACTTTATACCCGGTCGGGTACACTTTACCTAGTGAGATTTAGTGCTACATTTTTACCTCCATTGGTAGGAGAGTGTATGTGATGTCACCTCATTAAAATGGCAGGAGCACACTGCACACTCAGCGGACTTGGTACCTTGTTTGTAAGTTTACACATCTACTTTTATTAAATTTGCTATTTTATATGGAGAGCACCATGTACTTACTTTTTATTTCCACGTGATCGATTGGTACATGGATTGAAATTGCTGTTGGTATAAGCTTTTTCTTTGGTTCCTGGCTTCATATGGATCCGTTTATAAGTGTCTGCTGGTATATGCACATGTGACCCTCTATAAACAAAGGGTCTTTTACGTGAGGTGAGTGGCCATTGTTTGTTATTGGTGGAGGTTCATCGCACCCGCAGAATCAGCTTTGTGTCCTCATAGTATCAGCACTGCTTTTCCTCACGGATGGTGTTTTTTTTACATATGGACTTTACTAGCGCTGCATCATCTGCATTATATTTACCTTAGGGATTTTTTGATTATTGACCCTGATGTCCAGCTGCTTTATTTAGGGTTTATCCATTGCATAGGATCTCTTTTTAAGGGTATTTTTAGCACACAAATTAGTCTAAAAAACTTTCTTTCTTTATTTAGATAGAAGTAGTTAAATTTCCTGTTGAGCCCGTTACTGTTATTGATGTTCCCCATTGGAATTCCCACTTTCAAAATAGAGTTTTTGTTACTTCTGGTTCCTGGCAGTCAGAACGAGGCTTGGGCATATATTCAGCGGTGGATCACTGCAGAGCCCATCCCCATTAAAAACGTCGTCTGGGTTATTGGAGTGCAGTGACGCGACCGCGTTCAACGTTGTGAGGAAGGGCTCCTCTTGTTGCCGGCCGGCATTCGTTTTAGGATCGCATCCAATTTTTCGTTTTATGATCGAATTTCATATTCGTTTGTAAGTAGTTTTTTTTATTTGTTATTAAATCTCCTTGATGGTTTTACACTATGTGCGGCCCCTTCGTTTTTTTCAATATGTTTAGCGGTACCTGCACCTGTATTGAGGACCATCTATGAGACCACACTCTGGATTCCAATACTGTCATCTACTTGGCCTGCGAGCGGCTGTTTGAGTTGGATTTCTGCTGGTTTCCTGTCGTTTGCTGATTTTATCTCCAGTCTTCATCCTGTGAACAGCTGTGGAGCTGTGATATGCTGTTAACCTACTACTTGCTGGTAAGCCTCTGTCCATAAGGTGGCGGTTCACCGGATCGTATCAATCACTTGGGTGTCGTTTAATTATATGCACTTCAGTGGACTTTATTACTTATACAATATATAATGACTTTATTGGTATATTTGTTTTATTGGCGCAATTTTTTCTTTTTTATATGTTACTGTGATATACACGCGTATTGCTGCCTTTGCTTTTCTGATATCATTATCACCTGTATTTTTGGGTTAGCGCAATTTTCTTTTTCTACTTTATCCATTGCGCTGATTTATTTTCTCATTATATTTCCATTGCTGCAAGTCCCATGGAAGATATTTTTTTCTATAATGTAATAGGGATGTAGCAGCTACCTTACCTATGATATAACTACTACTCTTTGCTTCCAGTGGTTTAGAGAAGGATTCCTTGATATTATAAAAAAAAAACACTTCTCCTCTTATTGGTAGTGCTTGCTCACAGTACAGTTGCCTCTGTGGATATCAATTGCCTTAGGCCGCGTACACACAACCGGTTTCCTCGGCAGAATTCAGCAAGAAACTCAATGGGAGACGTATTCTGCGGAGGAAACCGGTCGTGTGTACACTTTTCGCCGAGAAACCCGTCGAGGAACTTGTCGAGCCAAAAAGAGAGCATGTTCTCTATTTCATCAAAGGGAAATGGGAAAATTTGGCTCGACGATTTTTTTGACTGCCGAACAAGGCCCTCGACGGGGAAAACAATGTGTTTCGCCCGACGAGTTTCTCGGTCGTGTGTACGCCGCCTTATTGTGTCTAGCATAACTGTATTATGCAGTAAATCATTGTTTTTCTGTTTCCTGAGATTTATCCAGGCCTACTTGCTCAATAAAACCTCTGCAAAACCCTAGGGGTTTGGGTGAGTTCAGGTTCTATCCTAATGGGTCATCATCGCCAGAAGCAGAAGGACCCAATCAACAGCAGCTCCTCTATACATATAGAATATATTTTTGCTAAGCTAGTTACTGTTGCATTATGGTGAACATAAGCTTAGAAAATACAGTGCTCATCTTTAAAAGACAGAATGAACAAAACTGAAGTTTTTAAGAAAGATGTCAGCAGAGTGATTTAAATATGCCATAAAACAGTATTGCAACGTTTTCTACATTGCGGTAAAATGATTGAAATTTTCCAATTCTCTTTGCATTAAAGATCTACCAACACTTTGCAAAGCCTCCGACTGTTATTTTTCCCTTCCCGTCCTTCATCATTTTCCCTAGCAAACCATTTTGCATGATGAATGTTTCATTATTAAGTAAAAACCTTCAGCTATCACATAGTTAATTAAGTGGAACTGCGTATATTCATTAAAATATTTGTTCCAAACAAGTGTATTTAACATTCAGATACTATGTGGAATAGGTGACAATTGCCTATCTCCATGGAGATCGATAATGGGATTCAGATCATTGTGTAAAGAGTGCGAGTGTAATGCAGATAGAATGTCATTATTATTTCCCTCTTAATGATGGTCATTATGCGCAAACACTGATTGAATTCCATTTGTTACCTGTGTTTGAGCTGAGAGGAATAATTACAATTTAAGTGTCTCCATTAAAATTCATACAAGAAATATGAATGCAAAAAATTATACTTGAAAATGACAAAATATACTTTGAGAATATAAATTGTATTTTCTAATCGACTTGTTAAAAATGATAAAAATAGTTTCATCGTAATAAGAAATCACAGCATTATTAAAGGCTTTATATTGTTTTGTTTTTTTACCCAATAGCTTATGGGGTAGATAGCATATATTATAGTATAGTAAGATGACAATACAATGTTGAATTGTGCAATTCTGATGGGAAATCAGAAAAACAGCTCAGTGGATACTGAACATACAGACTAAGCTTGCCTAATCGTGATTTTGAAAGCATTGGTCCATTCAAAATAATATTTTGGTTATGGGTGGACTCTGGGGGTCTGAGTCATCATCTCACTTTTTTTATTTTGTAAATCAAAAACAGGGGGCGCACCAGCTTTGCACATTATTTTTGTAAAACCTTTATTATGATAATATTACCTCTACGCAGGCTATCCCCTCTTTAGTCTCGGTTCACACTGCAGCGACATGACTTTGGGGGCGACTCTGCAAGTCGTCCTGAGGACGACTTCAGAGGCGATTTGCAAAACGACTTCTGTATAGAAGTCCATGCAGGTCGCCCCGAGCCGCCCCCGAAGTCATACAGGAACCCTTTTCTAAGTCAGAGCATCATGAATGCTGCTGCCAGACTCATCTACCTTCCCAACCGCTCAGTGTCTGCCACCCCTCTCTGCAAATCCCTACACTGGGTTCTGATCAACCAGCAAATCTAATTCAAAATACTAACCACGACATACAAAGCCAGTCACAACTCTGCCCTGAGCTACATCACTAATCTTATCTCCAAATATCACCCAAACCGTCCTCTACGATCCTCTCAAAACCTCCTACTCTCAAGCTCCCTTTTCTCCCCCTCATATGCTCATCTTCAGGACTTCTCCAGAGCCTTGCCCACCCTCTGGAACACTCTATCCTAATCTGTCCAGCTATCTCCTACTCTGGAAGAAAAAGATCAACTCATGTAGGGCGGCATGTAGTTGCCATCATCCCTTAATAAATGAAAGATTGGAAAAACCTCAAAAGGGGTGGGATTTTAAAGGCAACAAATAGTAAACTCAAATATTTACAAAAAATATATAAATGTATTACAAAAATATAAATATAATACAAAATTGACAATGCAAAATAGATAAAGAATATATGATAAAGCTTGGATTGGAAATGTGACAAAGAAACTGTCCGTCATGGAATACCATCACCAGAAAACTGATGGCAAATGAGGTGGATAAACTGACGCGTTTCGAATGTAAACATTCTTCTTCAAGGTATTTAACAGTATCACATCTAAATCCAAATAAATATTAAGTATAAAGTATATAAAAAAAAACACAGAAAACAAATCACCATCCCACACTAGACAAACAGTGTGAACAGCATGACTCACTTTAAAAACCTATGCCCAAAGTATAGGGGTATGCCTCTCCCGATGTTCCCGATGTATCATGCGCTCAAAAGCTCCTCATCCCTATAACCCATAGGGAGACAGAATCAATGGATTCAAGGAATGGCGTTAAAATTCCTCACTGTATCGCTATATCAGGAGAAAGAAAAAAACAACAACAGTTGGTAAGGCAGACCAGAAAGAGGAATATCCAAAAACAAACAAATAGATTTCCCAGAGTATACACTCACCATAGGAAGGACAGAAAGGAATCCCCCATATATCCAGGACCTTCTGGCACCCTTGGCCAAATGGGTCTTTTTTGCATGCAAACCAGAAGGTCCTGGACATATGGGGGATTCCTTTCTATCCTTCCTATGGTGAGTGTATACTCTGGAAAAGCTAGTTATTTGTTTTTGGATATTACCCTTTTTGGTCTGCCTATCCAACTTACCTATTTAGTGTTGTTGTTTTTTTCTACTGATATAGCGATACAGTGAGGAATTTTAACGCCATTCCTTAAATGCATTGATTCTGTCCCGCTATGGGTTATAGGGATGAGGAGCTTTTGAGCGCATGATACAAAAGGGGAAGCATCTGCATCTGGGGACATCGGTAGAGGCATATCCCTATACATTGGGCACAGGTTTTTAAAGGAGAAGTGAGTCATGCTGTTCACACTGTTTGTCTAGTGTGGGATGGTGATTTGTTTTCTGTGGTTTTTTTTTATATGCTTAATATTTATTTGGATTTTGATTTGTTTTAGATGTGATACTGTTAAAAACCTTGAAGAAGAATGTTTACAATTGAAACGCGTCGGTTTATCCGCCTCATTTGCCATCAGTTTTGTGGTGATGGTATTCCATGACACATTTCCAATCCAATCTTTATCATATATTCTTTATCTATTTTGCATTGTCAATTTTGTATTATATTTATATTTTTGTAATCAATTTATATATTTTTTGTAAATATTTGAGTTTACAATCTGTTGCCTTTAAAATCCCACCCCTTTTGAGGTTTTTCCAATCTCTCCTACTCTGGTTGCCTTCAGGCAATCCCTGAAAACTCATCTCTTCAGGGAAGCCTATCACGCCTCCAACTAATCTCTTATCACTTCCATCAGCTCATTCCCCACGGTTACAACCTTACCTTTTGTACCACTTGTCCCACCATATTAGATGGTAAGCTCTTCTAAACAGGACCTTTTGAACCCTATTGTATTTTATTGTATTGTAAATGTAGTGTCTCCCTTTTATATTGTAAAGTGATGCGTAAAATGTTGGTGCTATATAAAATCCTGTATTATAATAATAATAATAATAATAATAATAATAATAATAATACAAATAATAATAAACCAGATGCATACTCGCAAGTAGCATCAACTGTCTAGCACATCAGTATCCACAGTGTCTTAAACACTCAACTGAGCGAATCCCAAACACAAGAAAACCCTTAAAATGACTGACACTTTTCATCGGGAGACCCCCTGTTTCTCAGAGCCAGTTTTAGATATTGCATAGTGAGTCCTTACATAGCATATAGGCCACATCACATGATACACCAGGAGCTCCTCCCACTCGCTGTGTATTTATATTTCACACACATGTTTCACAAGTTTAACAGATCAAATTGATAAGATAGATGTACAAAATACAAAGAGATATCAGATTGAATTCTGGCCTATGGAGCATTGTAAAGAATGGAGCACTGCAAACAATGCTCCATAGACCTAAATTCAATCTGGTATCTCTTTGTATTCAGTACATCTATCTTATTTTGTCAATCTGATCTATCAAAGGTATCACTATTATGTGAAAAATATGTGTGATCATGAAATATAAATGTGCATACAGTATTGTTATTCGCACATGTTTGGTGTCACATAGATATATCACACCCACCGACCTGCAAGTGTGACGAACCCATGGGGTATCATGTCATGTGGTTTATATGCTATGTAAGGACTCACTATGCAACATTTAAAATTGTTTCTGAGGAAGAAGGGATTTCCCGTCAAAACATGTCAGTTATTTTGAGGGTCTTCTTGTATTTGAGACTCACTCAGTTGCCAGGTCATGTACGAGACAATGTGGATACTGATGTGCTGGACAGTTGATGCTGTTTGGGAGTCTATATCTGTTTTATTATCATAAAAAAGGTATCGTAAAGGTAATGCTTAAAACGATGTTCCACCCGCAATTTTATTTAATTATTTTAATAAGGACACTGACCTATCCAGGTAGAACATGATGTTTGGCCCCACTAGGCCGATTTATCCATCGGATCGGGTGCAGGCGATACCAGCAGTGGAGCCTTGCGACTTCACTGCCCGTTTCCTACTGCGCATGCGCAAGTCACGCAGCGCTTTGTGAATGGCCAGCTGTCTTCTGATACACACACAGATCCCAGAAGTCACACAAAAATATATAGCGTGCTGTGCCATGGCCCAGATGGATCGAAAATACACTATGTACTTCATTAAAAGGTACTTTATAAGTGGGTGGAATTCCACTTCAAGGCTGGGCCTTCCTCTGCTTTATGTTTTCCTGTCAATCACAAGGAGCCATGCTATGCCTCTTCCTATCCCACCAACGTATCATTATTGTGAAATGAAACAGAGAAAGAGAGCTTCTATTGGGTCATTGGAACAAAGGATTCTTTAGTACCTGAAGAAAGTTTATCCTATTGACGTTGCTATCTAAAGAAAAGGGGGGAGGGGAAAGATAGAAAGAGAATACATTTCAATCTGGTAGGTTGGCAACACTGTTGGGGATGGTTGAAAGATGGCTCCTCTTTCCTCAGGTGTCCTCTATTGATTTTTGACCTCTCTGTAGTTCCAATCTCCTCCTTGCTTGCAAAAAGTTTAGACAATCTATCTTTTCTTAGCAGCTTTTCATTCATTATATATTTCACTACCTGGTAACAACGTCAATTCTTGATAGACTGTCCAACCAATTGATATGTGTTTTCTGCCTTTAACCACTTCCATACCAGGCACTTACGCACCTTCCCGCCCAAGCCAATTTTCAGCTTTCAGCACTGTCGCAATTTGAATGACAATTGCGCGGTCATGCTACACTGCACCCAAACAAAATTGGCGTCCTTTTTTCCCCACAAATCAAGCTTTCTTTTGGTGGTATTTGATCACCTCTGCGATTTTTTTTTTTTGCGCAACAACTAAAAATAGAGCAAAGATTTTGAAAAAAAAATAAAGTTTTTATTTTTTTCTGTTAATATTTTTGTAAATGAGTATGTTTTCTCTTTCAATTACGGGCACTGATATGGTGGCACTGATGGGCACCGATGAGGTGGCACTGATGGGCACCGATGAGGTAGTTCTGATGGGCACCAATTAGGTAGCACTGATGGGCACTGATAGGCGGCGCTGGTATGGGGCACTGATGGGCACTCATGGGCGGCACTGATGGGCACTCATGGGCGGCACTGATGGGCACTCATGGGCGGCACTGATGGGCACTCATAGGCAGCACTGGGCACTCATAGGCGGCACAGGTGGGCACTCATAGGCGGCACAGGTGGGCACTCATAGGTGGCACAGGTGGGCACTGATAGGTGGCACAGGTGGGCACTGATAGGTGGCACAAGTGGGCACTGATAGGTGGCACAGGTGGGCACTGATAGGTGGGCACTGGGCATGGATTGGCACTGTGGGGTGGCACTGACAGACACTGGGGTGGCACTGATGATCACTGAGGGGTGGCACTGATGGATCAATGTTGCCAATCAGTGCCCATGTGTGGGCACTGATTGGCATCATTTTTTTTTACTGCCCCTTTTTTTTTTCTTGCTGACTTTTTTTTGTCCTTTTTTTTTTTTTTCTAAGTTCCCTGGTGGTCTAGTGTGGGCACTCCCTGGTGGTCCGTGTGGCGATCCGAGGGGGGGCTGCGCTGATAAACAATCAGCGTGAACCCCCCCTGTCAGGAGAGCCGCTGATCGGCTCTCCTGTACTCGCGTCTGTCAGACGCGAGTGAGGAAGAGCTGTCGGCGGCTCTTCCTGTTTACATCGTGATCAGTCGTGATTGGACACGGCTGATCACGTGGTAACGAGGCTCCGCCGGAGACTCGTTACCGAGATCGGAGGTGCAGGGTGTCAGACTGACACCCCGCATCACCGATCGCCGCGCTGCCTGCCCGCACGGGCGCGCGCGGCATGAAATCGTGCTAGACGTTTGAGAACGTCTAGTCACGATTTCATAACCACTTCCCGGCCGTAAATCGGCTATTGGCCGGGCGGGAAGTGGTTAAGTAGACATGACTACTAACTGTTATAGAATGCTCTTTAGCCTTAATTTTTATAACTGTCCTTTACAGTCACAATCTGAATAATGTTATTGTAACTCAAATGTGTATGTTATGTAAATGATAAAGGTCAGCTTCAAGTTAACTGTGCGCATTTAAAGGGTCACTAAAGGAATTTTTTTTTATCTAAATAGCTTCCTTTACCTTAATGCAGTGCTGTTTTCATGTTCTCATTGTTCGTTTTTGCTTTGAAGTTGCTTTAATTCTGCTCTGATCTCCACACTTCCTGCTTGTCTGGCTCCTTATGAAAAATCTCATGGCAGCTTTTCACTGTGGTCTAAGCTGTGTGTCTAAAACTCCTCAGAACCAATCAGATTCATTTTAAAAACAAAACACTGCCCTGGATTTGTTTGTTTTTGTTCTGTGTGTCTTCTGTACTTCACATAAACATGAAACCAGTTTAAAAACGAAAGTGAAACTAGAGGCACATTATATGATTGATTTTTATCTATTTTAAAACATTTTTAAAAGGAATCAGTTAACTTTTATGTCTCTATACCCTGTAAACAGTCATTTCAGCAAAAAAAAATGTTTTCCTTTAGTGACCCTTTAATGTTTATCTGTGTAAATAAAGAAGTCACACGGTACAAAAAAATTAGGAAAAATAAATTTCTAAGCAAAATGCTGGATTTGTAGCTGAACAATCTGCTAAATAGACAGTTGTGAACTCTCTTACTTACCAAAGGATTTAACGTTTAACCAGCCTTATGGCTCACACACCCCTGCCAGACAGCCTAGCCATGCCCAGGCCTCCACTGTCGTGAAAACATTGGTTGGACAAATGACAAGTTTTCTGTCTGCTGATTGCATAGGGTAAAGGACAGTGACATCACTCTGCCCACTTAGAACCTTTCTCCTGTTAGTATGTTTTAATTCAGCCAAATTCAAGCCCAAGGGAGAAAGAAGATTTGCGCTCCAAGGTCCCAGACTATGGAACGCTTTACCAACCAGCATTCGGTTGGAGGAAAACCACCTGGCCTTCAGAAGAAAGATCAAAACTCATCTCTTCTGATGTCAAGAGAGACAGGAAAAACAAGCGCCCAGAGGCGATTTAATTTGCATGTGCCGCGCTATATAAGTTTTTCATTCATTCATTCATGTGCACCACAACAGCTGTTATTGCTGTTTCTACCTCTCTTATGCCCCTTTCACACTGGGGCGGGAGCAGCGCTGGTGGTATAGCGACGCTAAAAATATCAGCACTATACCTTCGGATTTGCCGATGGATTCGGGCTCTAGCGGTGTGGTATTAACCCCCGCAAGCGGCCGATAAAGGGTTAATATCGCCCGCAATGCGCCTCTATAGAGGCGCATTGCGAGCGCATATCAGGTGGTATTCCCGCGGTTTCCCATTGTTTTAAATAAAAAGGAACGGTGAAGGACCGGTATACACGCCACTACTCTCACCGGTCCTCTCAAAACTCCTCAGTGTGAAAGGGGTCTTATTCTGAGTTCTGCTCATTATAGGATGCTGAAACTCAATCACCTCTACTAGTTTCCTTTAAAATGGATTTAATGATTTAAAAATTAATACACAATTGTCTGTATATGTGCTTAGTGTTTGGCCTTGGAAACAAACCCTGCGCTCCAGTGAGAATGTCATTTTAGTGAAGGATTTGTTATTCAGTAAAACTAGAGAACTGGTCAAGGGTCTCGTCTGAGTGCTTATGATAAGTGTGTGTGTGTGTGTGTTCTATGCTTGTGTTATATTATATGTATATAAAGATCTAAGTCCTTAACACTGAACTCTAGATAAATATAAAAAACACAAATAAAATGCAGTTCTGTAATTATTAACACATCATTAAATGTATTTGTTAAATAAAAGTAATGCCGCGTACACACGGTTGTTTTTTGCGATGAAAAAAAACAACGTTTTTTAAAATGTCATTTAAATTGATCGTGTGTGGGCAAAACGTTGTTTTTTGTCTTCAAAAAAACGACCCAAAAAAAATTCGAACATGCTTGAATTTTTTGTGTCGTTTTTCAAAACGTCGTTTTTTGTTTCACAAAAAGTCACCGTGTGTAGCAAAAACGTCATTTAAAACGACGTTTTTCAACCCGCGCATGCCCAGAAGCTAGTTATGAAGCGAGCTTCAATGGAAAAGAGTGGTGAACGTAACCTCGCTTTTTGTGAAAAAAACGATGGTGTGTATGCAACATCGTCTTTGAAAAGTGACGTTTCAAAAACGTCGTTTTTACTTCACAGAAAACGTCGTTTTTTTTCATCACAAAAAATGATCGTGTGTACGCGGCATAAGAGTAAGTACCTGAATCTGTCCTGGCATTAGGGTGACCACGTGTCACGGATTGCCCGGGACAGTCCCGCATTTTGCAGGTCTGTCCCGGGCACCTTCATTCCAGCACAACGGAATGAAACTGACACAGCCACCAAAGCCCCCCCCATAGGGCAATCTGATGCCTTCAAAAAAAAGCCGCCACATCACAGCTTTACTCACTGACAGTACTTGTCCTGGCCGGGAATGCCTGGAGCACAATCCCCACCCCCCTGCTTGTGATTGGAGAAATCATAAATCCCACCTCTTGTGTCCAATCACTGTGCTGTGATTCGTTACAGCACAAGGTGATTTTTGGGAAGGGAGGGTGTCCCCGAATGGTAGTTTGGAAATGTGGTCACCCTACCTGGCATCAGCCCTGCAATTTATGTATAACAGAGCTGGAGCCTGAGAGGAAGACGCAGTCCAACAAGCTAATCAATTCATGTGCTGATAAGCAAATTCTGATAGAAGGAGAGAGCAGATTGACAGAAAGATTAGCTGATCACTGTACTGCTTCTGTCCAGCGATAGTCTCAGAGGTGGGCGCAGGACAATCTGGGCTCAGAGAAATTGGGTTAAATGATGCTGGTTACCAAAAAAAAATGACCTTGTGGGAAATATCTGAATCATACAGTAGCAAAAAATTGCAGACATTTTTTTTTTTTTTTGAATGAGCTATTCTTTTTTATCTTACTACTTTTGTCTAGAGCAGTGTTTCTCAATATTTTTTCAGTCAAGGAACCATTTACAATTATGGACAATCTCAAGGCACCCTCTAAAATTATGGACAGCCTCAAGGCACCCCATTCTAAAATATAAAAATGTAATCTAAACCACGATTTAAGAGTAACTTGGTTTGAGAGCATTTTGATTTACGAGCAACTTTTAAAAAACAATTCTGACTCGGTTTGCGAGTGTTGACTCACAAGACGAGCAGAATTCAAGCTAAATAGGCATATACCTCATTTGGCCTGAGGTGCAGGGCGCAGGAGCAGAAAAAAGCTGAACATTGGCATGCAGTACCTCATTTGGCCTGAGGTAAGGGGGCACAGGAAACAAGCCAAAGTGTCCTCGGGCCTTTTTGGCCCTTTTCGGCGCTCTCTGGCACCCCCACCTCTGGCCACATTCGGTATTGCGTCCCATTGAAGTCAATGCGGAACAAATTATTTTCGTTTCCATTGACTTCAATGGGAAAACTTGCTTTGATATTGGAGTACTTTGGATTACGAGCATGAACGAGCGGAACGATTATGCTCGTAATCCGAGGTTCAACTGTAGTTTTGCATAATACAGCAACATCCACACACATAGGACACCCAACATTAGAGGTGATTTATTCTTCCAAATCAAACACACTTTTGCATACTGGCACTGACTAATATTCCAATCTTTCTCTTCTTCCTCATTTTTTCCTCAGCCAATGTGACCCCAGCGCTGACAGAGAGGGGCAGGGGAGAACTAAATAGGGATGCTGTGCAGAGGACTGACATCCTCCTTGTCAACTTGTGGTGTCATTGGTTGTTAGGATGCCAGCGACTAGAAGGTCGTAATGTTGTACAATGAAAACCTGTGGCTTAGTGTAACTAAAAAGCTGGCTTGTATATGATTTTTGGAGCAATTTTGTAGGAATTTTGCAAAGGCACCCCCGAAGAAACCTCAAGGCCTCCCAGGGTGCCTAGGCACCCTGGTTTGAAAAATGCTATTGTATTGTATTGCTAATGTTCTAATATATATTGTATTACATTTAAACCTGAAACACGGGCCAAATATAGTTCGGTTCAACAGCATCGACATTCGGTCTGTGTGCACACCAGCTTGTTTGACCAGTCTGTCGAACAGTCATGTTGGAAAACCTGAATGTGATCGGCATCTAATCAGTGCTGGCAACCAATGGCTGCGAACGCTGACTGGTATGTTCTGGTTAGAACTAGGGATGAGCTTCGTGTTCGAGTCGAACCCATGTTCGACTCGAACATCGTATGTTCGATCGTTCGTCGAAATTCGAAAAAATATATATACATCCCAGGAGTTGTACATATATTTATACACTGTATAGCTTAGCTAAATCAGTTCTTCCTAATTTACTGGAAGGTAGTTGATTGTGCTAGCTACAGTATTCTCATGTGGTGTATTGCCTGTGTCCTCTGCAGTGTGCATTATAAAGCTACACAGGCATACTATATACTGTATATATACTATTTAAAGGATTTTTTATTTTTTTATTTAAGCATCATTAAAATCACTGCTCCAGGAGCAGTGATTTTTAATGATGCTTAAATTAAAAAAAAAAAGAAAGAAAATTCCTTTAAATATTGTACCTGCTGGGTGTCTATAGTATGCCTGTGAAAACGTCTTTGAGAACCCGGGTCTTGCTCCAGGGAACATGTATCAATGGATTTTTTTTTTTAAATGGTCGTTTTTTCTGGAGCAGTGTTTTTAACCACTTGCTTACTGGGCACATAAACCCCCTTCGTGCCCAGGCGAAATTTCAGCTTCCGGCACTGCGTCGCTTTAACTGACAATTGCGCGGTAGTGCGACGTGGCACCCAAACAAAATTGGCGTCCCTTTTTTCCCCACAAATAGAGCTTTCTTTTGGTGGTATTTGATCGCCTGTGCGGTTTTTATTTTTTGCGTTATAATGAAAAAAAGAGCGACAATTTAAAAATATATATATATTTTTTACTTGTTGCTATAATAAATATCCCATTTTTTTTTTTTTTTTTTATATTTTTTTTCTCAGTTAAGGCCGATACGTATTCTTCTACGTATTTTTGTAAAAAAAAAAAAAAATCACAATAAGTGACTGCTTTGCGCAAAAGTTATAGCACCTACAAATAGGGGACATAATTATGATTTTTTTTTTTATATTTTTTTTTAACTAGTAATGGCGGCGATCTGCGATTTTTATTGGGACTGCGATATTGCGACGGACACATCGGACACTTTTGACACATTTTTGGCGCCATTCACATTTATACAGCGACCAGTGCTATAAAAATGCACTAATTACTGTATAAATGTGACTGGCATTGAAGGGGTTAACACTAGGGGGTGAGGAAGGGGTTAAATGTATTGCCTGGGTGTGTTCTAACTGTATGGGGGGAGGGGGGTGACTGGGGGAGGTGACCGATGCTGTCTCCCTATGTACAAGAGAAACAGCATCTGTCACCTCACTGACAGGACGTGAAGCTCTGTGTTTACACTCAGAGCTCCACGTCCCTGCTGTCTCACCGACGATCGCGTGTACCTGACGGACATCGCGGCCGCCGGGTACACGCATCGGATCCTCGGTGATGCGTCGGGACTGTTTTTCCCCGCCGCGCGCCACCCTGTGGCGCGCGCGGGGAATTACAAGCAAATCACGTCCAAAGACGTCAACCCGGCGCCTCAGGTCTGCGCTGTTCACGTCTTTGGACGTGAAGAAGTATTGAAGTGGTTAATGATGCTGCATCATTAAAATCACTGCTCCAGAAAAAAATACAATTTTTAAAACTTTTTTCTATTGATACATGTTCCCTGGGGCAAGACCCGGGTTCTCAAAGACGTTTTCCGACAATAACTTGCATATGGGGCTTTAAAATGAACACTTTCGAATTTGAACGCTCGAGTCCCATTGACGTCAATGGGGTTCTAAATGTTCGCACAAACGTTCGGTCCGTTTGAAGGTTCTGGTGCGAACCAAACGTGGGGGTGTTTGGCTCATCCCTAGTTAGAACACAACAGCCCAGTGGGGAGAACATTGTACTAACATTGAATAGTTAGTACAGCGAGTTCCTTCTGAGTGCTTTAGTTTTTTTTTAATTCAGCCCACTGGGTTGAACGAATAAAAAAAAATGATAGTGTGTACCAGGCTTTACAATGCTAGAGTGCATTCATTTTTCTATGCTAGGCTTTTTCCTTTATTTCCATCTGCTGATTTAGGCAGTAAAATCTTGGATTGCGAGCATAATTCGTTGCGGAAACATGCTTGTAATCTAAAGCATGTGTATATTAAAGCTAATTTCCCCATAAGAAGTAATGGAAGCTCAGATGATTCGTTCCACAACCATTTATTCATAGGTCCTTCAGTTTATAGTGCATATAAAAAGATTATAGCAATGTGACCAGGTTGTGTAACCATAAAATGTTCATCCACAAATGAAAGCCGCTCTCCTGCGCCCTCCGCCGCTTACCGGAGCCGTCGGTAGCGGCGGAGGCGATCGGGTCCTGTGTCCTGCTGTGTGAGGATGTGAGTGAGGGCAAGATGGCCCCCACCTGTCCCCATAGCTCTGCTGGGTGGAAGTGACATCAAAACGTCAGTCCCGCCCATGCGTCTTAAAGAGACATTTTTTTGTTGTCATTTTTTCAAATGACAAATTTTCCTTTTCTTTTTTTTTTTGCATTTAAGTCTAAATATGAGATCTGAGGTCTTTTTGACCCCAGATCTCATATTTAAGAGGACCTGTGATGCTTTTTTCTATTACAAGAAATGATTATATTCCTTGTAATAGGAGTAAAAGTGATATTTTTTTTTATTTCAGTGTAAAAAATTATAAAATTATAAAAATTATAAAATAAATAAAAATGTATAAGAAAACAAAAACATTTCTTTTTTAAGCGCCCCGTCCTGGCGAGCTTGCGCGCAGAAGAGTAGCGCCCGCATATAAACGGTGTTAAAACCACACAAGTGAGGTATCGCCGCAATCGTTAGAGCGAGAGCGATAATTCTAGTCCTAGACCTCCTCTTTAACTCAAAAAATGCAACCTATAGAATTTTTTAAACGTCGCCTATCAAGATTTTTTAAGGGTAAAAGTTTGACGCCATGCCACGAGCGGGCGCAATTTTTAAGCGTGACATGTTGGGTATCATTTAACTCGGCGTTAACATTATCTTTCACAATATATAAAAAAATTGTGCCAAATTTATTGTTGTCTTATTTTTTAATTGAAAAAAGTGAATTTTTTCCAAAAAAAGTGCGCTTGTAAGACCGCTGCGCAAATACGGTGTGACAAAAAGTATTGCAATGACTGCCATTTTATTCTCTAGGGTGATAGAAAAAATATATATATAATGTTTGGGGGTTTTAAGTAATTTTCTAGCAAAAAAAAACTGTTTTAGTCTCGTAAACACCGAATCTGAAAAACAGGCTCGGGGCTTAAGTGGTTAAAAGAGGCACATCTAAGTATGCAGGCATCCGGGGTAAAGCTGTCCACTTGGATGGTCCTTTGCACCACTGGCTCTCACCGCTGTCAGTCTGAAATCATGATCAGGAAGACTACCCCGCAGCATTTTCAAAGCGAGGCTGGAGCACGGTGTGGAAGGGATGACATTGATGATGGTGTGGAGGACGGTCTATGTGGACAGCTTTACCCCGGATGCCTGCATACTTAGATGTGCCTGTTTTAATCATTAGCCATGTGAGTTGCTAAATTTTGTACCTTCATTAAATGTAACCATATTGCTAAACTTAGAGGTGCCTCTCTTCTCTTCTATACTCAGTTGTGACATGACGCTACTCTTATATCAAGAAATCACTTGTATATAAAGTCAAAATGTATTGAAAAAAATTAGCTTGTCTTGCAAAAAGCTCTAAAATTAAGTTGCTCTCAATCCAAGGTTTTACTGTACTTCCTGTCTTAGGGTGACAATACTAACTCACTCTTCTATTTCTCTTGGGGAGCAGCATTGCCAGGGTCTCTTCTTTTCTCGACCTGAAAAAATTGTAACTGTTAAAGGTCAACAGAGGCACAGATCACAAGATCATAGGCGTGCGCACAGGGTGTGCTGGGTGTGCCCAGGCACACCCTAATCACAAGAAAAACATAAATGGAAGGCGCGCACAGCTAGAGCATTACCAGAGATAATTTAATAATATTATATATATTTTTTTTTTTAAGTGGGTACTCACAAAATGCAACTGAAAAAAGGCCATAAACACAGTGCATGGACATGCACAGAACATAGCTTACGCGTTTAGGGGGTGAACCCCCTTCCTCAGAACTAGGCATCGGGGCTAGGAAGGAGGTGAGCCCCCGAAATGCGTCAGCTGTACCCTGTGTTCTGTGCATGTCCTTTTGGATTACCCCATTTGAGGAAGGCAGCATCCACCTAGTTTTGGGATACCAAATATACCTTTTACACCACCATTTTATCTGATATCTGTTATATCACACCTTGGAAGACCTATTAGCGCTGAAAGTCACTGTTTTTTTGTATTTCTACACCCTAATCACCCTGTGCGGCACAGATTCCTCCTACTGCCCTGGCTCACACCTCCTTCCCTCTGCAGCACTACCAGCTTCTCTCCTTTCCTCTCCTGCTGGCCGTTGCTGCGGGATATTTTAGGATGAGTGAGGCAAGGGGCTGGTAAATATGTATTTTATCAGCCCCTTCCCTTTCTGAATGAACATGGTGAGTGATCGGTAGTGTGTGTTTAAGCTTTGGGGTGCACACCCTAATGCAATAGGCTGCACACACCTATGCACATGATGTTATCACCAGATTTTTGGCAGGATCACCAGATTTTTTGCATTTATCTAGCAGATATTACAAATTGCTTTCAATGGTATATTTATCAGACTAAAAATGGAGCAAATAAGAAAAGGTCATTGTTAGGGTTTACATACACTTTAAGCATTTTTCTAAATTTCCTCCCATCTCGCAGTGTTCTTCAGAACACAACTAATGTAAAGGCTGCGCGCCTGACCTCGCTTCTCTGCAAACATACCCAGGCTATTTATCAACCTACAGAAGCCCTACGTGTTCCTCCGCGCTCGTAACGACGACAGCGGCACATGTTACAAGTTTGTTCAGACAGCAGCGAAGCTGGAAAATTGCACAGGGAGTGGAAACCTGGGATTCAGCAAGGTCCAATCAATCACTGACAGATTACAGCTAAAGCCACTTCTCTAGCCATTAACGCGGGACAAATGCAGAATTGCAACTGAACAACTTCTAGTTTTAAGCCAACAGTGGGACTTCCTAGTTATTTATCAAAGTCATTGCCGTTAAGCAGCATGCTTCAGTGCCCGATTGTGCTTCACAGCAGACAGAGCCGACTGAAGCTTCGACCATGAAAGAAGTGTTTATGCCCTCAGCTGTGGTTCTGTCAGCCCTCTGGAATTTACTGTAAATCACAGCGCTTTTATTGCAAGATTTAGTAGCTTATCCTCTGTGGGCTCTATTCACTGCAAGCTTGTTACTATTTGGATATTAGCCTCAGTCCATAAAGGGACTTGCTACACATCATCAAACACCGGCGGAAAAAAACCAAAGGTTTCATTTTTCAATTTTCTAAACCCTAAACTCCTCAACAGTCATTGAATTTCATTGCACAGAGTGGAAGTCTACTTTATTATGGTACTCAATTTCCCCAGTGGAGTTATACACTTATAGCATTACTTTTATTTTCAATGACAGCATCTGACCATCTGTCCTGGCAGGAATTTCATAACACACTCAGTAGATTTTATGTTAAAGGAATTTTTCACAGCATCGCATCGAGTTTGTGACAAAAGCAGAACATATATATCAACGCTGTATTAATAGCTATATTTAGAATTGATTGGGAGTTCAACATAATTGATTTTTTTTTTATTCTTGTCTACAGAATAAAAATGTAAATAATAATAAAACAAGTATAACCATAGATATATATTTGGACATTTTATTTGCTTATACATATTATTTCATACTTACCTATTTTTATAGAGCCAATAATTGTATGCAGCAAGTTGCCCTTTTTTTTGGTAAATTTTGAATATTTCAGGTAGTTAGTGAATCAATCAATCAGGAAGCTCTGTATAGAAACAACTTAGGAGCACCCCCAACCCCCTTTATTGAAAAAAAAAACATACATATTATTTCATATTTACCTATTTTTATAGAGCCAATAATTTTATGCAAGTTGCCCTTTTTTTTGGTAAATTTTGAATATTTCAGGTAGTTAGTGAATCAATCAGGAAGCTCTGTCTAGAAACAACTTAGGAGCACCCCCAACCCCCTTTATTGAAAAAAAAAACATACATATTATTTCATATTTACCTATTTTTATAGAGCCAATAATTTTATGCAACAAGTTGCCCTTTTTTTGGTAAATTTTAAATATTTCATGTAGTTAGTTAATCAATCAATCAATCAGAAAGCTCTGTCTAGAAACAACTTTGGAGCACCCCCAACCCCCTTTATTGAAAAAAAAACATGCGCACAATTCTTTTTCCTGGGGGCTTTTTTTTAGTCATTTGATATCAAGGGTCCTGATCCTACATCCACCTAATGATGTGAGAGCCATTCTTGAAAGCATTGTCCTGTATGATTAGGCTAGCTTGGTGGCACACCCCTAAGCAGGTATGTGCATGATACCTTTGATACCTTGGACTCCAAGGAAGTTAGAAGGGTTGAATGATGTTGGGCCCGGTACTGGACCTTGGAGTGGTAAGTTTGTGGTGAACCAAGTATTGCAGTGAGAGCTAATTATTTTTTTAATCCTTTTTCGCTCATGCTAGGCAATTTATTTTCTTTTATACCAGGTTGGATTTTAGTATGTACAGGTGGTCCCTGGGTTACAAACAAGATAGGGTCAGTAGGTTTGTTCTTAAAGCGGAGCTCCACCAAGAAAAAAAATAAAATCTAAAATGCTGCAATAAAGATTAAAAAATAAAATAAAAATGGCACTTCCTGATTCGCGGTCCGTCTTCTTTCTTCTGCTCCTTGCCTGCCTCCTGTAAAATGGGGGAGAGGTGTCTCCTGGGACCTTGTGGATGTCCCAGGAGACATCATCCATTCACGTCGCGCCGTGTGGCTCGCGCATGCGCAGTAGGGATCCGGGCGGTGAAGCCGCAAGGCTTCTCTTCCTAATTCCCTCATCGAGGATGGCGGCGGGGCAGCCGAGACCCGAGTGTTTGCACGGCTTCGGCTGCCATCATCGCGGGCATCCTGGACAGGTAAGTCTCCTTATTAAAAGTCAGCAGCTACAGTGTTAGTAGATGCTGACTTTATTTTTTTTAAACCGGACCTCCGCTTTAAGTTGAATTTGTTTGTAATTCGGAACAGGTAAATCTTTTAAGTGTAGGTACAGCAAAAAAATAAGTTTTTGGATAGCATAGGGAAGGGTTAATACCCCTGAATAATACTGTGCTAGAGAATAAAAAACATGCAAAAACAGCTGCAACAAAAACCATCAAATATCTCTATGGTGCAAACAAAATCATAAAAACATAAGTTGCGCTTAATATGAAAAATCACACAGATAAGTGACATATAGTGCAAAGAAATCATTAAATAGTGACCATTCAATAAAGTCCATGTAGCACAAAGTAAATAAAGAGAAAAATTGTTGATTATGATAAAATAAACAAAATAATATTAATGAGTCCGTTGAGGCAATAAGTTCCAGATTCTATCCACCTTCTCCAAAGAAGGAGAGGAGAAGAACGGGAGAGGTTCTCAGTTTTAAGAGGGAATCCCACTCTGTATGTGGGAACCCTTACCCGAACCGGTGGACCCCTAAAAAGCAAGGTCGTGAGCGAGAGCAGAATAAACCCTCTGTGGGGACTAGTAGATCTCCAGTGCCTCCGAAATCCTCCTGATATGACCAGAAACCCCTCAGCGGTGCTCGGTGGAGCCGAACAAACAGACACTTCAATCTGTGGATGCACACTCAGACCAGAAGCCACGAGTGCAAAAAAGGACTCCAATAGTAAAGTATCATTTGTAAAAAAAGAGCCTTTAATGCTTAAAGAGAGCAATCAGTAACAGCCGCAAAATACAAATAAAAATAACTAACTTAGAAATTACACGCCTCTTAGGTACCCTTCTCCAAGGTTATCTAAGCCTGTTGATCCCAACCAGCGAAGTACCCTTAGGCCACGTACACAAGATCAGACCGGTCCGATGAAACTGATATATGGTGCTTAACACCGCGCTACTATTAACAATATTCTAAAGCAGCTGACACGGCTGTTTGATAAAAGCAAAAGTGAGCAAAGTGTAAAAAGAAAGTGTCGCGCTAAACAAATATAAAAAATGCAATTATACTGGCGTGCAATTACAACACATAATAGATAATATATAAAGAAAATATATTAAAAATATACAGAAAATTCATGCACACTTCATTCAAGTGTGAAAAGTCCATATCAAAAATGAAAAAAGACAAATTAGTCCACTGGAATTTTAACTGTATAGAAATTAGAGTTCCAGAAGAAAGTGATAAGGTGATAGATCAATTCCAATGTGACTCCAATGTGAAAAACCCTCCACCGATGAAGATGTAGGCTTACCAGAAATGTCGGACTCAGAAAAGCATACGCTTTGTGAGTCAGACAAGCTTATAGTATACAGGTGTCCTAGGAGTCTCTCCAGACGCAGGATAACCACTCTTGTCCAAACCGATATGAATACCCACAATAAAGGTGTATGGCCAAGTCTCGACAGTATTTGCAGTCACAATACCAGAGAAGGAAAAAGGAGGAGGAGCAACATAGTGTGATACCGTAATTTGAAGTTAAAAATTTAATAGACTCATGCACTTACAATTTTGAAGTAGTACACAGCGCATATAGACATGGATAACAGCAGTGATAAAATGCAGACCAGTTTCATCGGACCAGTTCGATGGTGTGTACGGCCCATCGGACCTGCTTCAAAATCTGTCCGACGGACACCTGTCCGTCGGACAGGTTCGATGGTTAGTACACAAAAGCATCGGACCAAAAACCCACGCATGCTCAGAATCAAGTCGACGCATGCTTGGAAGCATTGAACTTCATTTTTTCAGCACGTAGTTGTGTTCTACGTCATCGCGTTCTGGTCTGATCGGATTTTTGGTCTGATGGTGTGTACACACATCAGACCATCAGACCATCCGTCGGACCAGTTTCATCAGACCGGTCTGATCGTGTGTATGTGGCCTTAGAGTTCTATTTATGTACCTCTAAGGCCGCGTACACACGACCAAATAAATCCGATCAAATTGGTCTGACAGACCGATTTGATCGGATTTGTCTGCTGGGATATATTGGTTTGATCGTGTACACACGATCAAACCAAAATGCCACCAGCAGACAGCGTGGTGACGTGGCGGTAACGTTGATGCCGCCACGTCACCGTCACCAGGAAGTAAAACACTTCCGCGCATGCGTCGATTCCATTCAACCGTTTCCAGCAGATAGATTCGATCGTGTGTACGCGGCCTAAGTAGTGTCTGGAGACGGGATGACCCTTAAAGGGGTTGTAAAGGTATTTTTTTTCCTTTACCTCAGAGCAGTCCTCCTTCACTTTCCTCATCGTTTGATTTTGCTTTTAAATGTCCTTATTTCTTCTGAGAAATCCTCACTTGCTGTTCTTCTGTCTGTACCTACACACAGTAATGCGAGGCTTTATCCCTGGTGTGGAGAAAGACTCTTGAGGGGGAGGGGGCGAGCAGGCAGGTCAGGACACTCTACTTTGCAGATAGAGAGGAGCTGTGTATTAGTGGGCATCCTTACACTCCTGCTCGCCCCCTACCCCATCAAGAGGCTTTCTCCACACCAGGGATAAAGCCTTGCGTTACTGTGTGGAGTTACAGACAGAAGAACAGGAAGTGAGGATTTCTCAGAAGAAATTAGGACATTTAAGCGCAAAATCTAAGGATGAGGTAAGTGAAAGAGGACTGCACTAAGGTAAAGGAAGCTATTTAGGGAACATTTTTTACCTTTACAACCCCTTTAAGTCCCTAACTCACATTTATACAAACACATACTAGGGCCAATTAACCTGGAGCTATTGTGTTGTCCCGACAGGGGTGGGCAGGGCTGTCTTTTCCATTGGGCACACTGGGAAGTTGCCCGGGGGCCCCACTTGCCTGGGGGGCTCCCATCGGCTTCCCAGCGACCCCAGTAAAAAATGGTGGAGAATGGCGGGTCAGAACGGTAGAACTGTATCGTGTCTACAGTCTCTGAGGAAGAGTCTGGAGAGGAGTTAAGAGTGGGAGCGCCGCTGGGATGGGGGTCACAGGAGAAGTCAGACATGAAGAGACTATAGGATAAAACCAGAGCAGCCAAGCTGGAGCCATCTGACTGAGCCTTGCATGGTGCACCTGAGAGGAGGTCAGTGATAGCACCACCGGGCCAGTCTAAGGGCGGGTGGTTGCTAAAGAAAGGGGGGAGTGAATACAAAAATATTAGTGCCCCCCCTTACCTTAGTGTATTTACTCTACGGAAGGTGGTTCCCCTTTACATCAGAGTCTGCAGGATTCCCCCTTACAGTGCTAGGGGGAACTCAGTCTGAGGACCGTGATGTAAGTGGGAACTCTGATGTAAAGAGAAAGCAGTGGATTCTGATATAAGTTGGTCTCTGGTCACCAGAGACCCCCTCCACATCAGAGTTCCCCCTTACATCATGATCTGCAGTGTTCCCCTTTACATAAGAGTTCTCTTTCACTGTAAGGGGGAATCCTGCAGACTCTGATGCAAGAGGAAACTCTGATCAGGCTGTGTTACAGTAACCTAACCTTCATGCCAATGAAGAAATTTGTAAAACTGTAATTTTAAGTACTTTTTTGCAGTGGTTCTGCCAGTAAATTTTATGATTTTTGGCAGTAAATTCTTGTGCGTGGTTGTGTAGACAGTGCACTGTATTGCCCGGGGGCCTATAATGCTCTTAAGATGTCACTGGGGGTGGGGGAGCCAGGAAAACACAGTAATTACTGCTAGTTACTATAACCATTGTCAATAATCAAATAAAAATCCAACATGCTGATTTCACCCAAGATGATCGATTAATCAACGTGGGTACAATCAGCCTGCCCATAGATGTCTCAAATCTTGACCAGTCCTTGCTGAACCAGCTGAGATTTGATCCATCTATGGCTGGCTTTACCTCTAAGGCCGCGTACACACGATCAAATCTATCTGCTGGAAACGGTCTGACAGACCGTCTCAGCAGACAGATTCGATCGTGTGTACGGGCGAGCAGACGGATTTTTCCAGCAGACAGATTTTAAAGCCTGCTTTAAAATCTGTCTGCTGGGAACCCGTCGGACCGATATGTCTGCTGGTTAGTACGCTAACCAGCAGACATATCTGCCCGCACATGCGTCGAATGGATTCGACACATGCGCGGAAGTGTTTTACTTCCTGGTACGGTGACGTGGTGGCGTCAACGTGGTGGTGGCGTCAACGTTACCGCCACGTCACCGTGTGTACAGCGATCAAACCAAAACAGCCAGCAGACAAATCTGATCAAATCGGTCTGTCCGACCGATTTGAGCAGATTTATTTGGTCGTGTGTACGCGGCCTCAGTGTGCCCTTCTCTGGGACTGACAGCTTGATCTGCAACACCCCTTTATTCTTGACATCTTACAGATGCCAAGGATGTTCCAGGGATGTACACAGCACTGCACCTTCACCACGGGCGGTCTTCTCTAGTAAAACATTTCTATCAAGGGAAAATCATTTTTTGTTGGCAGAAGAGACATGCAGATTGTCTTCTGTTAAAAAGCTCTATAATATCCTAGCATATTTTCAGCATTTTGTTCCACTTTAAGGCAATAATTACTCCTTAATGAATTTAGGTTCTATCTGCTATTTCTCTATACCCGAACAATCAGTTGATAATTTTAAGACAATATATGTAAGTTCTGCCTTTCTAGTAACTTTGTTCTGGTAGTTAGGTATGAGAATGAATGTATGCCAAAAGCTACATGACGAATGAAAAAAGGTCAATCTAGAGAAAAGTAAAAAAGTCTGATTTAGAATTTGCATTTAGCAATAATTGGAAATTTGGACCATAACCAGAAATCTTTCTCAACCCCCTAAACATTTATTTTCAGCTAATTGATATAATTAATTTAGGCTGTCAGTTAAGTATGTTTTAGTATATTTGATTTGTGACTCTGTCTAACCTTTAACTTAAATCTTAACAGGGGCTGTGACTGTTCAATGATATTTTGTACATCATGTTATATGAAAGGGGCAAAAGAAGACGGAAAGGTGATTTTAATCTATACTGCAAGATCAGCAGTCTCTAAATGGCAGACAGCAGCTACATTTAAACAATACTAAATTATATATTTTTATCTTCCGTATTGTAAAAGTGTGTGATTGCAGCTCTAGGGTGTGTCACACAAGATAAAAAAAGTTAAAGTAAAGAAAGAAATAGATCAATAATAAATACTTTGGTAGATGCCACAAAAATAAAAAAAATATCTTCCCAATACAATAAAGGTTCCAATGTGCTTCTACTGGTATTCAAGAAGGACTCATGTATACATACATGCCTCCTAAGGTGTAATCTGCAGGCGCTGACAGCTGGTTACTGTATTTGCTGGCGTATAAGACTAACTTTTACACTTAAAAAAACTGACCAAAAAGCAATGGTCGTCTTATACGCCGGGTCAGCTGCTCGGATGCTGCTGGATTTGCGGTAATACTGTATGTAGCTTTGGCTACATACAGTATATACCACTTAGCCAATCTCGGTGAGTGATGCATTCAAATGAATACAGAGCCTGCTTGGATTGGAGTAACAACCTCTACCAATCCAAGCAGGCTACTGTCTACATGCAGTAGCCTGCTTGGATTGGCTTTGAGCGTCACAGAGGCGTGGGCTGATGATGTTACAGCCTTTGCCAATCAATGCAGGCTTTGTGTTCATTAATAGAAGACATCGCTCCCCGTGATTGGCTCCAGCTCCAGCAAGAAGGAAGAAGAATATGGCACCAGCTCCAGCAAGAAGGAAGAATATGGCTCCAGAAGAAAGAAATATGAAGCATCAGAAGCCACTGAAGGGTGGTCGTCTTATACGGTGAGTACAGGCAAAAAATCTTAAAAAAATGCAAAATTAGGGGGTCACCTTATACACCAGCAAATAGGGCAATTATTAATAGATATGTGCACTGGTGAATTAGGGATGAGCAAAATTAACAGTTCTCATGTCCCTGAAAAAAAAATGGAGTAGATTTCAGTAAGATTTTGCCATTTCACAAAAATCCATTGAAGTCAAAAGACAAGGTGAATGTGGTAGATTTGTAAAATGTGTAATGATTTTAAAGGGTGCAATGAGCTATAAATGACTCCTAGAGGTTGCTGAAACGCTTTCCAACTACTCTAAACATGCTCTTGTGCCAAAAAATAACCTTTTAATAAAAAAATCTAAAAATTTAAACAAATACATTAATAACTGCAAACGTTACTCAATATGTGTTCAGTAATAAATCAATATACATTCACTTTAAAGTAAACTCATAGGGATTGATTTACTAAAAGTGGAGAGTGCAAAATCTGGCGCAGCTCTGCATAGAAACCAATTAGCTTCCAGTTTTATTTGTCAAAGTTTAATTAAACAAGCTAAATTTAGAAGCTGATTGCCTACCATGCACAGCTGCACCAGATTTTTCACTATCCACTTTTAGTAAATCAACCCCATAGTAACTGCATGAATGCATTTGTGAGTAACCAAAAAGCTTTCCATTGAATAAGGATGCCTTTTGGCCTTGTTCACAATGGGTATACTAAAGCAGATGCCCATGGAAGGCCATGTACAGTGAATATAAAAAGTCTACACACCCCTGGTAAAATGTCAAGTTTCAAGTGATTTAAAAATAATTTCAAAACTTTTTCCACCTTTTAATGTGACCTATACACTGTAGAACTCAGTTGAACAACAAACTGAAATCTTTTAGGTAAAAAGAAGTAAAAATAAAAAAATATGGTTGCATAAGTGTGCACACTCTTGAACTAATCTTTTGTTGAACCACCATTTGATTTTATTACAGCACTCAGTCTTTTTAAATAGGAGTCAATCAGCATGGTACATCTTGACTTGGCAATATTTGCCCACTCTTCTTTGCAAAAAAAACTCCAAATCTGTCAGATTGCAAGGGCATCTCCTGTGCACAGCCCTCTTCAGATCACCCAACATATTTTCAATGGGATTCAGGTCTGGGATCTGGCTGGGCCATTGTAAAACTTTAATCTTCTGGTGAAGTCATTGCTTTGTTGATTTGGATGTATGCTTTGGGTCGTTGTCATGCTGAAAGATGAAATTCCTCTTCATGTTCAGCTTTCTAGTAGAAGCCTTAAGGTTTTGTGCCAATATTGACTGGTATTTGGAACTGTTCATAATTCCCTCTACCTTGACTAAGGCCCCTGTTCCAGCTGAAGAACAACAGCCCCAAACCATGCTTCATCGTGGTGTTATTTTGGTGATATGCAGTGTTGTTTTTGCATCAAACATATCTTTTGGAATTATTAGTTCAACCTTGGATTCAACAGCCCATAACACATTTTCCCACATTCTTTTGGAAGACTTCAGATGTGTTTTTGCAAAATTTTAGCCGGCCTTGGAAGATTTTCATGGTAAGAAAAGGCTTTGGTCTTGCCACTCTACCCCATAGCCCAGACATATGAAGAATACAGGAGATTGTTGTCACATGTACCACACAGCCAGTACTTGCCAGATATTCCTGCAGCTTCTTTAATGTTACTGTAGGGCGAAATACGGGGGCGTGGCCAAGACCGGCATGTGAGAAGACGTGTGTCTCACAGCTCCTCCGCAGCACTTGCTAGTGATCCTCTCCCAGCAGCGATCCGACGGATTTAAACGGCTCTCCCGCTGGCTACCGACCCGGTCACCCTCCCGATCCACCCGCCGGCTCTCTGCACCCACGGAATGACAAAAAAAAAGGATGATTGGCCGGCTCTCCGCACACCACGAGGCGCTGACAAGCCCAAGGAAGGGACCAGCAAAAAGGCTGCAAAGTCACAGGGTAAGGAGTACCCGAGGGACATGACTTATTACACCCAAAAACTGGGGGGCCACCCAGATCAGGATGAAGGGGGGGGAGCGAAGCAAGCCTCTATGACGCTGCAGGCCTCTCAGGGACAGCCGGATGGTGGGGCTTGGGGCTGTGCTGAGCGGGCTGATGCAGAGGATCAGTCTATGTCATTCCCAGCTGCTGCTGATGTGGAGACTGGGGACCCTGAGCAAGAGCAACCGACCCTGGCTGAGATACTAAGAGCGGTTCATGTCTGCACCGCGTCAGTGAATACTCTTAACCACTTGACCACTGGGCACTTAAACACCCTTCCTAACCAGACCATTTTTCAGCTTTCGGTGCTCTCACATTTTGAATGACAATAACTCAGTCATACAACACTATAACCAAATGAAATTTTTATCCTTTTTTTCCCACAAATAGAGCTTTCTTTTGGTGGTATATGATCACCTCTGCGGTTTTTAGTTTTTTCGCTATTAATGAAAAAAGAACGAAAATTTTGTAAAAAAATGAATTTTTCTTCATTTATATCATAACATAGTGGCACTGGTGGCACCGATGGGCACTGATGGGCACTGTAGTGGCACTGATAAGCACTGATGGACACTGGCAGAACCAATGAGCACTGTAGTGGCACTGGGCAGAGTAGTGGCACTGATGGAGCACTGGCGGCACTGATGAGCACTGTAGTGGCACTGATGCAGCACTGACAGACACTAGCAGCACCAATGGGCATTGAAGTGGCAGAGGTGGCACTGGTGGGGACTTTAGTGGCACTGATGGGGACTTTAGTGGCACTGTTAGGGACTTTAGTGGCACTGGTAGGGACTTTAGTGGCACTGGTAGGGACTTTAGTGGCACTGGTGGCACAGATGGGGACTGTAGGGGCACTGATGGCTAGTGTAGTGGCACTGTGTGGCAATGTGTGGCACTGCTAGGCAGAGAAGAGAGAAGAGATAACCTCAGATTGACCCTTTTTTGTTTACATTTGTCTGCTCCCTCATTGGAGGGAACGATCAGGTGGTGAAGAGCCGCTGTCATTGGCTCTTCACCGTGATTCGGTGTTGCGTCGGGTCCCGCCGACCCGGCGAACACAAAAACTTTCGCGTGCACGTCGAAGGGGGCGCGCAATCACCGCAAATCGGGACGACGTCCCAGGGACGTCGTCCCGAAATAACAGGTTTGCGCTGTAGCAGTATTTCTGCTATAGCGCGGTTAGAAAGTGGTTAAAGAACAGTTTGGGGGCCTCAGAGAAGATGTGTCACTGCTGCGACAAGATCTACAAAAGATCCGGGAACGCACAACGGCTGTGGAGAGCAGGGTGAGTGAGGTGGAGGATAAGCTGCCCCCAGTTGCTCGTGAGGCCCATGCAGCACACCAGCTAGCCAGGGACACTAATGCTAGAGCAGATGACATCGAGAACAGATTACGCCGGAATAATGTACGCATAGTGGGGTTGCCGGAGAAAACGGAGGGCCGGGACCCCACCACCTTTATTGAAAGTTAGCTGGTGGAAGTATTTGGAAAGGAGGCCTTCTCCCCATTCTTTACAGTTGAACGGGTGCACCACACACCAGGCCGCCCACCACAGCCTGGCGCCCCCCCCCCAGACCCATCCTGGCCCGTTTACTGCACTATAGGGACAGGGAGACGGTGCTGAGACATGCCAGGGAGAAGGCCAACGTCCGGGTAAACGGAGTCCGGGGTGTCCTTCTACCCGGACTTCTCAGCAGAGGTACATCGTCGGCAAGCCAAATTCTCAGATGTGAAAAGGCGTCTACGTGCACTACAACTACCTTATGCTATGCTTTACCCCGCTAAGCTGAGGGTCACCGCTGACCGGCAGACCCACTTTTTTGAATCGGCCCAGGATGCTGCAGTATGGCTGGATCGTAATGAACAGGCCCTGCGTCACCGAGACAGAGAAGAGGAGGGAGACTGATTCTGCAGAGGCTGTAACAGGTTCCTACCTTTTTGGTGCATTGTTTGTGCACCCACGTATGGTAGGATTGATGGATGTCCCCCCCCCCTGATGGAGGCACTCAATCTGTTGCCTGCACTCTTATAGTTCCACACAAAACTGAGTTTCTATCTTTTTCATGTCACCTGTGTTTCTGCAATGTTCTGCTGGGAGAAGTTATATTAGGATGTGAACTCTAAGTCATCTTGTAAAGTTGCAAGGAAAATGCGATCTCTCCACAGGAAACGTGGAGGAAATGTGCCTTATGGGGGTCCGCTCCCTGTTGGAGCTGCGGGGCCTGCCCGGTTGGAGGCCTGGACTCGTTTCTTTTCTTTTTTCAGACTAATGTGCTGTTTACGGATTGTAGGCTGGAAGTACGGGTCTGAACTGTTGTCGGCCCGGGCCTTTAGTTCTTTGCAAATTTACCATCTTCATCGAGAGCTCTGTTTGACTGCTACTGCACCATGGAACTATGACTGTATATCCCTAATCATGCCCGGGACTCTTAGTACCTACTTGAAATTGCCGTCCCTTGGGGGGGAGCTGCCCTCACTCAGGATGTCTTTGCCATTTAATCCATGTTTTTTTTTCTCCAATGGCTGAACTGCCCATAATTTCTTGGAATGTGAGGGGCCTAGGCTCCCCACTGAAGCGTATGATGGTGTCTACTTGTTTGAAGAAGTATCATCCCATGATCCTGTGTATGCAAGAAACGCATTTAACCACTGAAACACAATGTTGCCTTAAATATGCTTGGGTGGGCAAGGCCTACCATTCTACTCACACCTCGTATTCTAGGGGTGTGAGTGTAATGATACATGCCTCTATTGACTTTCAGGAACTAGATGTGCGGGTAGATGATGAGGGTCGGTTTGTATTTCTGCATTGCCGGGTGGGTAAACTGCACTGTATATTGGCCTGTATTTATGTACCCCCGCCGTTTACGGTGATGGTGCTCCGGATGTTGCTGGCCTATTTGGAGGGCAGGCCGGACCTTCCGCTACTGATAGTGGGGGATTTTAATTGCTGGCTGAGTCCCTCTGTGGACAGACACCCTGGCTCTGGGGTCTCTGCCACTTAGAGGGAATCTCCACTGCTGAGATTGCTCAATGAGGTGGGGTGGGTAGATGTGTGGAGGTTAAGGTACCCGTTGCTTCTCCAAAACGCACGGGACTTTGTCCAGGATAGACCTGGCAGTGGGTAGCCCTGCGATGCTCCCATCCATCTCAGATGTGGTCTATAAGCCCCGTAGTGTCTCGGATCACTCGCACTTAGTGATTACCCTGATTATCTCCCCACCCTCTACACTTCCAAGGGCCCCATGGAAGTTTAACGCCTTTTGGCTGAAATTATTCCTGACACACGAGGAGGTGGAGCGGAGCATGCGGGAGTTTCTTGATAGTAGAGAGTTTGCCGAATCCCCAGCTGAGCGGTGGGATGCATTTAAGGCGTATGTGAGGGGGTTACTTATCCGTGAAATTACCAGGGTGAAGAAGGACTCTTCCGGGCTCAGAGAGGACCTTGAAAAACAGGTAGCGGCCCTGGAGGAGGCTTTCATGCAAACCCCGACGGAGGCTGCCAGGGAGGCATGGCAGTCCACTCAATCAGCATATGAGCGGCTGCTGTCCTCCAAGGCAGAACGGAAGTTATTTTTTTCCAGATTGGCTTTCTTTGAGGAGGACGAAAGTACAGGGCGCATGCTGGCTAGGATAGCCAACTCCCAACAAAGATCTCCCAGCATTGGGGCAATCAAAACTAGAGAGGGCAAGATAGTGAACTCCCCAGACCTGGTTTTGGCAGAACTAGCTCGATTTTATGAGACGTTGTACCATCCCACGGAGCAGTTTACCCGGACAGAACTACTGACCTACTTACATGACATTGACTTTCCCCGACTGGGACCTGCACAGCGGAAGGCCCTGGACGCCCCCTTCACCTTGGAGGAGCTGCAGGCGGCGTTAGCCGAGTTCCCCAACTGTAAAGCTCCAGGGGCAGATGGATTGCCCATGGAGGTATACAAGCACTATGCGGATATCCTCCTCCCAAAACTTTTAGCGGTCTTTAACGCAGCAAGAGAGCGACAGATTTTGCCTGCTTCTATGGCTACGGCTAACATTGTGTTAATACTGAAACCCGACAAGGACCCTTTAGACCCGGGCTCCTACAGGCCGATATCGCTGCTACAGAGCGATATTAAGCTATTAGCTAAAATGCTAGCGATTAGGCTGAACGGGGTCATCACGAGCCTGGTCCACCCGGACCAAGCTGGCTTCATGCCTAACAAGTCGACGGCTGTCAACTTGCGAAGGCTGTATCTTAATATGCAGTCCCCGGCTGACAATATGGGACAAAGGGCTTTGCTTTCACTGGACGCTATGAAGGCCTTCGATAGCGTCGAGTGGGAATACCTTGGGAGGTTCGGGTTCGGTGATGCCTACATTTCCTGGGTCCGTCTGTTATATTATAATCCACAGGCTGCCATTCGGTCATCTGGGGCAGTGTCGCAGACTTTTTCTCTGGGGAGGGGCACGCGGTAGGGATGCCCATTGTCGCCTCTACTTTTTGCCCTGGCGATAGAACCCCTTGCAATTAAGATTAGAGCCAGCTCGGAGGTAGTGGGGTTTAGGTACGGAGACAGACAAGAGAAAATAATGCTATATGCAGATGATACTATGATTCTGCTTGGGGACGTAGAGGGCTCACTGACGGGGGCTATGGCTTTGATAGGGGAGTTTGGTAGATTTTCAGGGCTACAGATAAATTGGACAAAATCCTCACTGATGCTTATTGATGAAGGGGGGGTCCCCCCGGCCTCTCCCATGGTGCCCTTGACTGCCTCATTCAAGTACCTGGGTATCCAGGTGACGCCCAGGATATGTGAATATGGAAGACTGAATGTGTCCCCGCTGCTGCAAAAATTTTGTGACCGTATTAAGACGTGGAATTCGCTCTGCCTGTCAGTTGCAGGTAGGGTGAACCTGATCAAAATGATCCTCATGCCCCAGTTGCTCTATGTGCTGCATAACGCCCCCATAGTGGTGACCTTGAAAGTATTCAGAATTGTTAACTCACTGTTTCTTTTGCTCATATGGAAAAACCGCACACCTAGGATCAAATTGGAGCATCTCCAGTGCCCAAAGGATGAAGGAGAGCTCGCCCTACCCAACCCATGGCTGTACTATATAGCCGCTCAGCTACAGCATTTGATAGGCACAGTCCATACTGGGCAAGGGAGGGAGGGGGAGGGACGCGGCTCCTCAGAACTGGTGATGCTTCACACAGTTGGGGGGGAGTTGGTGACATCTGCTCTGGAATCACTAGCTTTTGGGAAACCGAATAAACAATACCCGACATATAACCTTATTCAAAAAGTTTGGAACAAGGCTAGGTATATACAGGGGGTGACAGGATTCACAGACTATAGTCCCATTTGGTCTAATGACTCATATCCGGAACTCGCTAGGCTACAGCATGGGGCACTCTGAAGGAGGTATGGAGTGGTCTATCTGGGGCAGATATTTAGTAACGGGGAATTGCTCTCCTTCGAGACCTTGCAAGACCTTTTCAGGCTTCCACAGTCGATGAGGTTCTACTATATGCAACTCAGACATGCAGTGAAGGCCCAGAGTAGGGCCTCAGAGTGGACCCCCTCCCCTACCCCTTTGTTTAATTTGATTGCAAGAGCAGCTAATACCAAGGGGTTTATATCACAATGCTATAATATGCTGCTGCATAGCTTTTTGACCAAACACCCGCTGAGAGTGAGGGCCAAGTGGGAGGGAGAAGTGGGCCCGATGGACGGCAAGCAGTGGGAGGAGGCACTCCGGGCTGTACCAATTTGCTCTTTGAACGTGTCCCACAAAGTGTCGCAACTGTACCTACTGTTGAGGGTGTATTACACCCCTCACAGATTGTTTGCCATGGGGCTTTAACCCACCCCACTATGCAATAGGTGTAAGAGAGATCACGGGGACCTGATTCACCTACTGTGGAGATGCCCGAAGCTCCACCCATACTGGAAGGGAGTGGTGGACACCGTGAACAGGGTGTTCCAGATCTTGCTGCCCACTGACCCAAAACATTGTCTGCTGCTCATACTGGAAGAATTGGAATGGGAAGAAGGCACTAGAGTGGCGGTAATTAGGTCTCTATTCTCAGCTCGTAAGCTAATAATGTCTCACTGGATATCGGAGGAGGCCCCCAGTCTGAAAGAGTGGATCAATATAATGGGGGAAATGCTCCGGAAGGAGAAGGTGATATACCAGCACAGGGGGTGCCCCCAGAAATTTGAGAAGCTGTGGGGCGCATGGCTGGATGTACCGGGCCTGGCCCCGGTGGACCTGGTCATGGGCAGGCTGCTGGGCCTCGGCAATTAACCTTGGTGATTAAAGTGGGGCAGGACCTCTTCAGGGAGATTGGGGGGATGTATACGGTGGGAGGTGGAGGAGGGCATGGTTGGGCTCTGCGAATAATGTGTATACGGATGGTGCAGTGGGCAGGTATTTCTTTGATGGACTATGTGGCGGATTGTTTTACATCTTCTTTTTGTATTTGAAACCTCGATGTATGTCTCTTTTTTACATGTATCTCAATAAACTTTTTTTCTGGATAAAAAAAAAATGTTACTGTAGGGCTCTTGGCAGCATCCCTGACCAGTCTTTTCATTAATTTTGGATGGAACGTCCAGTTCTTGGTAATGTCACTGTTGTGCCACATTTTCTCCACTTGATGATGACTGTCTTCACTGGATTCCAGGGTATATCTAATGCCTTGGAAATAATTTTGTATCCTTCTCCTGACTGATACCTTTTAACAATGAGATCCCTCTGATGCTTTGGAAGCTCCCTGCGGGCCATGGCTTTTGCTGTAGGATTAGACTAATGCCAATAAAGACCTACTAGAACTGCTGAATTGTATTTGGGGTTCATCACTTTAAATGATGGCAGGTGTGTACTAAACATCAGTTTGAATGTGATTGCTTAGTTCTGAACACAGCGACATCCCTAGTTGTAAGAGGGTATGCACACTTATGCAACCACATTATTTTAGTTTTTTTGTTTTACTTCCCCCCTAAAGGATTTCAGTTTTTTTTTTAATTGAGTTGTACAGTTTATAGGTCACATTAAAGGTGGAAAAAGTTCTGAAATGATTTATCTTCGTCTGATTTTTTTTTACGTCACAGAAACCTGACACTATAACAGGGGTGTGTAGACTTTTTATATCCACTGTATACCCACACGGAATGCACAGGTGTTCCATACATCCCCGTACAGGCAGGCAGGTGTGTGTCCCGCGCAGCAGTGTGATCTGTCACCAACTGTGTCCCCCGGACACAGCTAATACCTAATCACTGCATCGGCTTGCTGCCAGTGTCATGGGATCGCTGTGACCAATCATAGCAGATCACATGACAGTTGTAAACAATGGATGACTTCCTTTCATGGCATCCATTGTATACAATTGTGTTGTTAGCTGTGATTGGTCACAGTGAACACATAGCACAAACAAGCCAATCACAGCCTATCTGTGCCATGTGATTTGCTTTGACCAATCACAGCTAATCACAACAAATGACTCTGTTGGCAGTTTTACAAAATACATCAATCAGGGATTAGGAAACATTGACCTAATCTGTTCCAGTTTTGATATTTTGATATTCATTTACCAATAACTTAAAGAGAAACTTCATCCCTAGAAAAAAGATGGTAGCTGAGCCAACCCTATGATAATGATAATTGTGTATTACCACTACTTTTTAAACAGTGAATGTTCAATATTACCCATCAATAAATAATAAAGTGAAATAATGTGCATAATTAAGTCAACTGAAATAAAAAATTATGGAAATTGAAAATATTAAAACAAGTGTAATTCCTTATATGTAAATAAACATATACTTTAAAAATGAAAAAAAGATATATATATATATATATATATATATATATATATATATATATATATATATATATATATATATATAGAATAGAAAAAATATGCAATATAGAGATAGTCCCTGTGTTTCTTTTCAGAGATGATCAACTACATCCCATGTGCTCAAATCCTGATCAGTGACTCAAAAAGGCTTTTTATCCACTGATTCGTGAGTACACCACCAATTTCTGAAATGAACACTCACCAGAAACCAGATACACAAGCGCCTTTGGTTTATATCAGGGTTAACCACTCCCCTCATAAGGATCAATCTGAAGATTTTCCAACCGGTATGCCAATAATCACTTCACACACTCCGCATTAGTTTATCTCAGGATCTCATAAAAAGCAGATAGCCATTATTGCACAATATATTAATGCTTTATTTAATATAAAGAGTAAAAATCAACACTCACAAATTACAGTGCCCCTGGACCGGCACAGAGTCTGACATGTGACTTTCATTCGCCCCGGGGCTGGCATGCGGTCCAAGCCTTGATTTTGTGCGGGTTACGGCGGGAAGTGACGTTGGCGTTACCCAGAAACCTCTTCTTTTTTTTTTCTTGTCGTATTAATTAACCCGCATTATTGGTGGGGAACACATAACTGCAGCAGGCTCATTGTTTAGAATATTTTAAATATATTGACACAAAAAAGTTGTTTTGCGTCGGTGACACACACCTCACAAACTTCATCCCTGCCCATGATTTTTTTTTATATTTTCTTCCATCACATAATCTGGCCAATGTCACCATATTGACATGAGAGCCAGTCTATCTCTTCCTTATTTGCACAACCAGGCCCCAGGTGGCACTATTTTGATCCCATACTGTACATGCGCACTCAAATATGACTCAGGTTGAAAACAACGCATTACTTTGGCTGCATGTCAGAGATTCTAAATAGACCAGTACTGTGTGCCTACACAGAGGAGACCAACACTGTATGCAGTGAAATAAAAGCTGTTTATTTACAAGGTGAACAAAACATGTGAAGACAACCAGTGCACAAATAACAACAAAACGTATATACAAGTCAAGGGGGAATATCGTAATCATAAACAAAAGCCAAGCCGAGGTCATATACCAGGAGATCACAGAAGATGGGTGAGGACGGGACACAACGGACCAGGAAGCGGATGGATGGATAGGCTGCGGGGCAGGAATCCAAGGGGGACAGGATCCAAGGTAAAGGGGAGAGCAGGAAGGGCAGTCCAGGATGAGGATCAGGTTGGATAGGGATCGGGTCCAGAAAGCAGGCTCAGGGTCAAAGTAACAGGATCAAGGTTGTAGACTGATACCAGGGCGAGGAGTGATATATATATATATATATATATATATTTTTTTTTCTTTTATTGTTATAAAGTGGTATAGTAGGAAGCAGAAGAAAGGACGTAGAGTTTATGAGTGAAGGCTTGTATATTAATAACGATAGGTAATTGCTTAAGGGATAGTATTTAAACCTCATTCAAATGGGAAAGCTACAGTATATTCAGTCCACCAAACAGCTCACTAAAACCAGAGGCAACTGGAAAATATGAAGCTGGTTGATTTTTTTTTTTTTACTAAAAAAATAATCTTTTAAAGTATCAAAGAAAATGACTGTTCTTCAAGTCCCATTATTTTCAAATAAATTATTCCAATTATTTGTGTTATAGTGTAAAGATGAGAGAGAAAGCTGTGTCCTTCAGTCTTTGGAACACATATTCTATTTGCCATTGTTGTGGAATAAACAATGGTCCCTCGGGAAATAATACATCGTGTGAAGCTACTCTCTGAGCAAGTATTTCAACTTGGCAGAAAGCTATCTCTGTGAAATATATGTGAACCAACAATCTATTCTTTACATTTAATGGGCTGGCTCTCTAACACGAATAATATCATTCACTTGCAAAATTTGAGTGAAAAAAAGTGAATTTGTATTTTTTAACTCATGCATTACAGAGGAAATATTATTGGTTAATATTGTTATTATTATTATTTATTAACCATGAAAGAACTAGGGTTATGCATCCTTTACCAGCCAGAGCAATTTTTACAATTCAGCTATTGGTTTATTGATAAAAATATTTGTATGCCGTTTAAAGGATTGTTTTTTTTACTATTTTGACCATGGATAGCTTTAAAATAACTACTGGTAATAAATATATACAACGTACATATTTTATATATAATGTATATTATTAGTTATTTATTTATAAATTATATTATTTTATATATTATATATTGTCCCAATTTTATCATGCAGAAAAACTGATATTCCTAGTACAACACACAGGGGACTATTTAAAACAGAATGAGAATATCACAATCTGCTCTCTGCTGGACACTGCAGTGTTTGCTCCATTGTGCCTTCAATTTGCAAGTCATTCATACAATGCAAGTGACAGTATGAAGCCTAATGGTGTCCTTCGGAGTGTTCTCTGTATAAAGGTGCAAAGAATGGTGATAGAAGGAAAAATTGACACGATTTCCTAGTACTTTTGTCTCCCCTTCATAAAAATTATAAGGGTTTCACTTTAGAATTCCCAAGCAAGAATAGTTGATTTATAAAGAATATCACTGCTTTAAAAAGGCCTAGGTGGGGACTGGCTTTTGTTAGTTTTAAATGTGTTGTGCATCCCTATACAAGTCCATGGGAATAAAAAAAAAAAAACATTTTAAACAGGTCAAATGCAGGCCAGAAGGAGGTCAACTGCAAATCAACTGCACCTTTTATAGAATCATCTCAGACTTGCTTAATCACGTTAGCCCCAGAGGATTTGGCTGCCCCGTGACCGGGAATTTTTTTGTGATTTGGCACTGCTTTAACGAACAATTGCGCGGTCGTGCAACGTGGCTCCCAAACAAAATACGTATTTTTTTCCCCACAAATAGAGCTTTCTTTTGGTGGCATTTGATCACCTCTTCAGTTTTTATTTTTTGCACTATAAATAAAAAAAGAGCGACAATTTTGAAAAAAATATCAATATTTTTTTGCTATAATAAATATCCCGGTAATTGTACAATGACTTTTTACACTCTAACCCAAGCAAACTATGCAACACCTTGCCTCCCTCCCCTACACAAGGGAAGACTGAGGGAGGATATTTCTTGTCACATTCCGATAGACGGATAATCAGTTAGCTTTAAGACATATAGGCCCAGATTCACATACATCTGCGCATTATTGGACCGGCGTAGCGCACCGCCTTTACGTTAGACTTGCGCAATTTTGCCGCGTAATCACCCTATTCTCGTAGCTTTTGCGCAGGAAATTGCGCAAGCGTAATGTTTTTTCTGAGGCGTAAGGAGGAGTAATACAAATTGGGAGGGACGTGGGCGTGTTACATTGAAATGAGCCGTGACCCCATGCAAATGAAGGGCCGGCCGGCTCGCGCATGCGCGCGTGAAGGAGACCATGTCAGCTCCGCTGTGCGCATGCTCACAACTCGGGAGCGGCGCAATCAGTGAAATTGGAAATGGACTAGGGCAACGTTGTGAACCACGCAGACAGCATAAATAGACACACACAAACGCACTTGCATTGCAAAAGTACATCCCTTTGTGTCCCTTCCCATTTAACCAAGTGCTTTTGTTCCTGTTGTTCATTGCGGTGTGTTTTGTAGTTGTCAGATTAGTGTTCTGTGTGATCAAGTGCTTGTTGGTATATTTGTGAAAGTGTTTTTTGATAAGTGTTTGAGAGACTGTTTGTTTGATTGATATATTTCTGTTGGTTTTTTTTCTTGCTGTTTTTTTTGTTTATATTGTTTTGTGACAGTTTCTTGCTGAGTAGTTTTCTCTCTGTGTGTGTTTTTTTGTGATTGTTTGTGCTTGTTTGTGTGAGTGAATTTTGTTGACTGGGACTGATTGTTTTTGGAAGTATGACTGAGAGAAAAAGAAAGCTGAATTTTACTGTGGGGAAAAAAAGAATTCTTGCCCGGGCCATTAGCGAGTATGGGCGTTACCTCCACGGCCCGCAGAGTGCCAAAACCACCCCGGCCAGGAGGAGGGAGATTTTGGATAGGATCACTGAGCAGGTCAATTCATCGGGGGAGGGGGAGACACGGACCAGGTCTGGGATTGACAAAAAAATCAACGACCTCCGGCGTCTGGTCAAAAAGAAACTGGCCGCAATGCATGCCTATGCCAGGGGCACAGGAGGGGGCCCACCATGCCGTATTAGTCTGACAGCGACGGAGCGTGCGGTGGCCCTGACCTTTCACCGGCATGAAGTGGAGGGCCTGCCAGGCTTTGACACAAGTCCGGTCCCCGTGGTGCCAGGTAAGGTTTTTTTTTCTATCAGGTGTGTAGCATGTGTGGGGGAGGGGGTGAAAGGGAATATGTGCCAAGTGTGTGGATCCTCCAACCTGTGAATGTTTTGTGTCATCCACAGATGTGCAGGAGGGTGCAGGGCCATCTGGGCTGACCGCACCAACCCCAGGACAGCAGCCTAATGAGGCCCCCCAACAAGGCCGGAGTCCGCGGAGGAGGTTCAAGAGGAGGAGGGGAATCATGAGGAGGAGGGGAATCATGAGGAGGAGGGGAATCATGAGGAGGAGGATAATCATGAGGAGGAGGATAATCATGAGGAGGAGGAGTCAGGCACTGGACGATTGGTTTTTGCGGACTCTTCCCCTCTGGCTGGCAGAAGCCTGCCCTCCCTAAGGGGGAGCCCCCCCCCCTCCTCCCCCAACATGGCTCCCCTCACAAGGGCCTCCCCTTCTCCCCGGCCACAACCATCAGCTGGAGGCAGGATTTCATCCCAGACCACCAGGGGGGCGCCCAATCTCCTGCCCGCCACTCTGAGAAGGGACCAGGCCCTCCAGACCCGCCATATGGGACAGGTCAGCCAGACTTTGGGGCGGATGGAGGAGAGCCTGTCCTCCATCAAGGATACGCTGGGTAACCTGGACTCCCACTCCCGGGCTTTCACAACCTGCCTAAACGAACTGCAGACTACATCAGCAGGCGTTGGGCAGGATGTGAGGGCCCTTACCCAGGCTATCCAGGCCAACACGGCAACACTTGGTGCTGCCCTGGACAGAATTGCCGTGGCCTTGGAGGGCAGGCCGCCAGGTGGGCAGAGATCGGGGGCTGCTCCTCCTTCCCCGGGTTTGCCCCTCCCCCATGAGTCCCCTGAGGGGCCGGGGCCGTGGCCGGGGGGGGCGCCCAGGCGTGGCTCACGCAGAGGGCAATAATTTATTTTACCCCCTTTTTTTTTTTTTTTTGCTGACATTTTTTGCCTTTTTTTTTTTTTTTTTGCTGACATTTTTTGTAAATTTTGGGTTGTGCATGCTGTTTGAATGTGGGGGTGACATTCCTGCTGGAAAAGGGGTGTCATCCTCAATTTTGGTGGAGAAGGGTTCCCCAGGACCAGGAAGAAGTGATCCTCAGGTCCGTGTGATTGGTGTATGAATGTTCAGTGACATAATTGGAGCCTTGACGTGGCGTTACTGCTCACCAGTCCTGCATGGTGGACTGGTGCCAATCCAATTTGATGAGGATGTGTGCTAGGGACCACAGTGGTGTGCATGCATGCATTCTCATTGTGCCACGATTAATGTGTGTGTTTAACGTGCAAAGATGCCCAATATGAGCTGCCTCCTGACTGCTCTTCCCTCAGAAGACGGGGTATCCTCGGTTAGGGGTTGATTGTCTGGTTGGGGGGTCAGGTCATCACGTAGCTCAACCTGCAGGCCCTTCCTCACTGCGAAATTGTGCAGCATGCAACATGCAGCGATGATATGGCACACGAAGTTTGAGGAATACAACAGTGTACCCCCAGACTTATCCAGGCATCGGAAACGTGACTTCAGGAGGCCAAAGGTGCGCTCCACCACTGCACGGGTTTTGATGTGTGCTTGATTGTATCTTTCCTCTCCTGGGGTTTGGGGGGTTTCGGATAGGAGTCATGAGATGGGGTCCCAGTGGATATGCAGAGTCACCTGTAAGGGAAAAGACAGGAGCATGTTAGTCATGCATGTGCCACTTGTGAGGTGTGCATCACGGGAGGGGATAGTCATGCCTGACTCCCATGTCACTCACCAACCAGCCAGGTGTTCCCATACACGTTCTGATCGAATTCCATTCGGATGTGGCATTGATTGTATATGTAGCTGTCATGGCTGGATCCGGGGTGTTTGGCACGGACGTGCCATATGAGGCCTTGGGCATCAACTATCACCTGTACGTTGATGGAGTGCCAATGCTTCCGATTGCGGTACATGTGCTCTGTCTCCAGGGGGGGGCTGTAGTGCCACATGTGTGCAATCAATGGCCCCGATGGTGCGTGGGAACCTGGCAATTCTGTAGAAATCTGTCATTGCCTTCAGTCGCAGCTCCTCAGTGGTGGGTTTAATGATTTGGTTGGCCAATGCGTCTGAGGATTGCAGGGACAACCTGGTGCACACATCTGCTCATGGAGGACTGTGACATCCCAGCCACCACTCCACTTGTATGCTGAAAAGAGCCACTGGCAAGGACATGGAGTGTTGCCAGGACCTTCACCAGTGGCTGCACTGCATGTGAGCGGTGTGTTGGGCTGGTGATGTCCTCCTGCAGGGTTGTGGTTAATTCCAGGATGGCATGAGGGGTGAATCTGAAGATGCGATACACCTCAGAATCACTCATGCCAAACAGGTCTATGCGGGTACGGTATATCTTCTCCCGTGCCATCCTCCGTGCCCTCCTCCTTCTTTGCTCATCTAAAGTCAGTAGTGCAGCTATGAGCGACGATGCCCCTGGCATGTTGGCAGTCAAATTGTAGTGCAACACGTGTGTGTGGTCTGCTCCTCACTAACGGTGTTGCTTTCTGTGAGATGTAGACGTTTTTTCAAATTTTAGACCACCTTTTATGTGCTCTAATTTTAGACAGAACATTTTGCTGTTGCGCACACCGCGTAGCCTGCGCAGCAACAACGTTTTTTTGTGGATCCCCGCAACTCCCTCATTAGCATATTTGACTAGCAAATCAATGGTGTGTCTATCGCACTTTTGCGCGGAAGGATGCGCCAGTCCAAGGAAATTACGCGGGACAAAAAAAAAACGATTTTTGGCGTATCTCGTTCTGGGGATGCCACGCAACGAAACGCACGCGCACATTTAGACTTACGCACGCGCATCTCCTGTTGCGCAGGCGTAATCGCTCTGTGAATCTGGGCCATAACCTTTTGTATTCACCATAACCCAGCACCTGGGATCCGGTGGCGGAGACTGGGAGGTATCCCCCTCCCCTTGCCTGCCCCGCTCCACTTACCCCTCCATCCCCTTGATCCTACTTATGGATCTCTGCTCACTCTAATGCTCTCTACATATGACCTTTATATGTTTTCTCCTTTTTTCCTTCCTTTTTTTTTTTTTCTTCTCTACTCCCCCTTCCTCCCTTACTATGACCTTTCATCTTCCTCTCCTTTTCCCCTTCCTCTCCCTTACCCACGCCCATCTCTCCCCTTGAGAAGTCCCCAGTCGAACCCAACTACTTCCCCTACTACGTTTTTTTCCAATCAGTACCAGCAGCTGACCAGCCTTAACATCTGAATTGTTCAAAGGTAATAGTTGCGCAAAGTTGGCCAGTTCTTCTTGGACTGGCCCACCCCTGCCTCCACCCGCAATTTCCACCTGTATGTAATGCAACGTACACATGATTACCGTTGGAAACATAGATATTCATTTAACCTGTCAAAAGTTTTGCTCACGTCAAGAAAATTGTTTATTATACGACAAATTTTGTATTTTCTTTTGTATATTCTTGAATGAATGCTGGTTCTGTTTGTTTCTACTGTAAGATCTGCTGTTCAATCTCAGGCTCCTTGTTCAACTGTTCAAATGTAATGTAAACCTTACCCTGTTCACCAATAAAATTTATTATGAAAAAAAAAAAAAAAAAAATATCCCAAAATTAAAATAAATAAATACATTTCTTCCTCAGTTTAGGCCGATATATATTCTTCTACATATTGTTGGTAAAAAAAATCGCAATAAGTGTATATTGATTGTTTTGCGCAAAAGTTATAGGGCCAGATTCAGAAAGGATTTACGCCGGCGTATCAAAAGATACGCCGCTGTAAGTACAAATGTGTGCCGTCGCATCTTTACGCCGATTCAGAAAGCAAGATATGCCGAAAAACATGGCTTCAGTCGTCCGGCGTAACTTGCCTACATCTGCGTATCGTGGGCGCATAGTTACGCTGGACGCATTAGACGTTCCCATTAAAATAATGCAAATTAGTAAGATACACCGATTCACGAACGTAGATACGCCCGTCCACTTCATATACGCACTTTGCGTAAGGCTTACATCCGGCGTAAAGTTACCCCTGCTATATGAGGCGCAGCTAATGCAAAGGTATGGGCCAGGGATCGACGCCATTGAATTTTACGTTGTTTACGCCGTTTACGTAGTACGGGAATAGGGCTGGGCATAGGATACGTTCACACATCGTAGGCATTGCACGCTAACTTCACTTAGGGAGTTTTTTTGACGTGATTCTGAGCATGCGCGCGCATGCCCAGTTCGAGCGGCCATTAATTAGCATGGGGTCATGCTTAATTTAAATACATGACGCCCACCTCCTTCCTACTTTGAATTACGGGGACTTACGCCTGCCCATTTACACTACGCCGCCGTAACTTAGGGAGCAAGTGCTTTGTGAATACAGCACTTGCCTCTCTAAGTTGCGGCGGCGTAGCGTAAAGGAGATTGAAGATTGAATATGAATCTGGCCCAATGTGTCTACAAAATAGGGGATAGTTTTATGGCATTTTTATTATTATTATTTTTTAACTAGTAATGGCAGTGATCTGCAATTTTTATCGTGACTACGATATCATGGTGGACACATCAGACATATTTCATGCTATTTTGGGACCATTGTCATTTATACATCGATCAGTGCGATAAAAATGCACTGATTACTGTGTAAATGACACTGGCAGGGAAGGGGTTAACCACTAGGGGGTGAGGAAGGGGTTAAATGTGTCCTAGGGAGTGATTCTAACTGTACGGGGCTGGGCTACCAGTGACATGACACTGATCACTGCTCCCGATGACAGCTCAGTGACATGATTGCAGGACACCGGCGGACATCGAGTCGGCGGGTCCCGCCTACAGGTACATCCCTTTGCGCAGCCGTGCCATTTTGCCGACGTAAAAGTATATGCGGCGCTCGGCAAGTGGTTAAACCAGGGGGTCTTCAAATTTTCGAAGAAAAGGTCCAATTTAATGTCCAGTGAGAGTAGAAAATGCTCCAGCATCAGTGCCCCATCATAGGTTCTAAGGGAGGTATCGTACCCCATTGTTGATACCAATGAGAAGAATAGTGCCCTATTGATGATGTTAGTAGGGGAAATAGTGCTCCATTATTGGTGTCATTTAGTGGAATAGTTCCCCAAGGGCCAGATAAAGGCAAGCAAATGGTCACATCCAGCCCCCAGGCCTCAGCTTGGAGATCACTGTCTTAATGTCAAACTGATGTCATGAGCACAAGCTTAAAGTTCTTCAGCACAAGCCCTTAATTACTTTTCTGCAGGATTTTTTTTAATTTTTGCACATGTTAACCACTTGCCATCTGTAAGATTCCATGACCAGGCCATTTTTTGCAATACGGCACTGTGTTACTTTAATTGACAATCATGCAACGCAGTACCCAAATAAAATGTATGTTATTTTTTCTTACAAATAGATCTTTCTTTTGGTGGTATTTGATCACCCCTGCATCTGAAAAAACGAAAAAAAAAAGTCATCAATTTAGGCCAATATGTATTCTGCTACATATTTTTGGTAAAAATAAAAAAAAATCCCAATAGTGTATGTGTATATTGATTGGTTTGCACAAAAGATATACCTAATGCAAACTATGTGATATATATATATATATTTACTAGTAATGGTGGCGATCAGCGACTTATAGCAGGACTGCAATATTGTGGTGGACATTCTGACACTAACTGACACTTCTGACACTTTTTGGGGACCAGTGACAATGATACAGAGATCAGTGCTAAAAATATGTACTGTCACTGTACTAATGACATTGGATGGGAGGAGATTAACATCAGGGGCGATCAAAGGGTTAACTATGTGCCTAGCCTGTGTTTATGTGTACTGTGTGAGGTGTTTTTACTAGGGGAAGCGATGGAATACATGCCCTATTTGCAGGGACACAAATCCTTCCCTCCTGTCAGTGTGTAAAAAGTAGGGATGAGCCGAACACCCCTGGGTATGGATTTTAAGGGGAACTCCACCCCAAATTTAAAAAAAAAATGCCGTGGACCCCCACACATTTCTTTTTTTTTTGTGAATGACTTTTCTCTGTATTGCCGGGAGCCGACAATTCATTATAGCCGCGAGTGATTTTAAATTACTTTTTTTCCTTCAGAAATTACACTTTGTGCAGGGACAGTTCTAAGCATGGGAAACAAGCGCTACTTTACAGGCATACTATACACCCCCCCCCCCCCCAGGTACGAAATTTAAAGGAATATTTCACTTTTATTGTTTCACTTAAAGGAATTATTAAAATCACTGCTGCCAAAAAAACAGTTTTTAAAACTTTTTTTTGCATTGATACATGTCCCCTGGGGCAGGATTCAGGTCCCCAAATACTTTGTATTACAATAACTTGCATATTAGCCTTTAAAATTAGCACTTTAGATTTCAAACGTTCGAGTCCCATAGACTTTAACAGGGTTCTAAAGTTAACACGAACTTGCCGCGAACACCCCAAATAGTTCGCTTTTCAGCGAACAGGCAATGTTCGAGTCGAACATTAGTTCTACTCCAACTCGAAGCTCATCCCTAGTAAAAAGATACCAAACATGCCAAGACTTAAAATAGCGCAAACACCTAAGAAATTGCATAAGTCTTTGATACCCAAATACACATAGGCAACGTTTTAAACACCTTTAAGGCCTCGTACACATGATCAAATCTGTCTGATGGAAACGGTCTGCTAGACCGTCCCAGCAGACAGATTCGATCGTGTGTACGGCCGAGCCGACGGATTTGGCCACCCGACAGATTTCAAAGCATGCTTTGAAATCTATCGGGTGGGAATCCGTCCGCCCGACATGTCTGCTGGTTAGTACACTTACCAGCAGACATGTCGTCCCGCACCGCCGCCGAATGGATTCGCCGCATGTGCGGAAGTGTTTTACTTCCTGGTGCGGTGACGTGGCGGCGTCAACGTCACCGCCACGTCACCGACACATCAGCGCGCCGTCTGCTGGCGGGGATTTTGGTTTGCTCGTGTGTACACGCGAGCAAACCAAAATCCTATCAGACAGATTTGTTCAAATCGGTCGGTCCGACCGATTTGAACAAATAGATTGCCTCGTGTGTACGAGGCCTTAAAGTTATCAGTTTAGAGTTAACCATGAATTGTGGCCCTATGCTGTGCATTTTACTTGGAATGTGTACAGGGGTGAAGAAGGTGCTATATGAAAACAATTTTTTATTGTTTTTCTTTATTTTCCTTCATTTTTTTTTACGCTTCTTATTTATTTATTTTGAAGACATAAAGGGGGGTCAATGCTAAAGAAAATAAATGGGCAGCTTGCAATAGGTAAATATACAGAACCCAAACAAACCAACAAAGAAAATAATGCAGCGCCTCCAAATGTAGAATATTACAAACTTAAACAGAGCATTCATAATGTGCAAACAAAAGCATCCCCAATATTTACAAAAAGCAACATAACTGTAATGCACTCGCAGGCATTATCCACTTCTACCCTGGAAGGCAAAACTGCCTTAATGACCAGACCATTTTTTTGCGATATAGCACTGCATTACTTTACCTGACAATTGCGCAGACTTGCAGCGTTAGAACCCAAACAAAATTGTTGTATTTTTTTCCCACAAATAGAGATTTCTTTTGGTGGTATTTGATCACCTCTGCAGTTTTTATTTTTTGCACTATAAACAAAAAAAGAACAATTTTGAAAAAAATATATATTTTTTACATTCTGCTATAAAACATATCCAATAAAAATATGTAAAACATCTAATTTCTTCATCAATTTAGGCCAAATTATATTCTGCTACATATTTTTGGTAATAAAAACCCCAATTAGTATATATTGATTGGTTTGCACAAAAGTTATCAAGTCTACAAACTATGGGATAGATTTGTGGACTTTTTTTTACAAGTAATGGTTGAGATCAGCGATTTTTAGCAGGACTGCAACATTGCGGCAGACAAATTGGACTCTAAGTGACACGTTTTAAGGAGCAGTGACAGTGATTAGTGCTACAAAAATGCACTGACAGTGTATAAATGACACTCACGGGGAAGGTGTTAACATCAGGGGAAATCAAAGGGTTAAATGTGTTCCCTGGGAGTGCTTTCTAACTGTTTGGGGGATGGATGCACAAGACAAATAGAGAGATCTGTGTTCCTGATTAGTAGGAACACTAGATCTCTCTCTGTGTCTGTTACAGAACGACAGTCTGCCTTGTTTACATAGGCAGACCGCCCTTTTGTAATTTCCCTGAATGATTTCGGGTGGTCAGCGTCCATCACAGCGAAAGCGGGTCATTGGTGGTGGCGCATGCCCCCCAGACTAGGGAGCATGGACAGCGTACAGGGCTGCCCTGCCACAGTATATGTACGGTGGCTGGTCTGGAACTGGTTAAAGCTGAAATAGGAAAGCAGCAACATGCCTATATGTGTCAACAGGTTCCTTCACATGTGGTCAACCAGCTCCATTCACGCAATGGGGACACCCCGCAGTACCGCTTCTCATCACTGGAGAAAGATTTGCTTGATACTTTCTGGGAAAAAAGCACTCACCATACGGAGCCACAAGCAGGGGACCATATATAGTGTAGTATATTTATTAAAAAGTATAGATTCCACATAAAAAAGCAAAAGGCTTCATCCAAGTGCCAGTAAAACAATTGTCATGATAAATAAAACAGTGCACTTGCAAGCATTGAAGTGGTGGAGAGACGTCAGCATGTCGATCCTGTCCCAATGCATTTCATGCAAATGCACGTCTTTAGGGGATGCTAGTACGCCGACGTCCATATATAACCTCCTCAAATAGCCTGCTGCTGAATAATGCAAAGACACTAGAGCACCAACTAAAGTCCATGTGCCATTTTGTTGTAGTGTTCTACAATGACTATGTTATTCCACAGTGGTATACTCCTAAAAATCATATGTGCAACCTCTGTCTGTCTTTATTTTTGTTTGTGTGATTTCTGGAAATATTTGTCTTCTCTGTTTGTCTTGGTGACTGTTGTCCCTGACTGTTTTCCCTTATGGAAATAATGGGAACTTCCAAACTTTACAGTCACCATTAAAAGGATATGGGTACTTCTGTACTAGTGACAACTAATGCCATGTACACACGACCAGATTTTCCGATGGAATTCTTTGCCGAAATTCCATTCAAGCTGTCTTGCATACACACTGTCAGACTAAATTCCGACCGTCTAAAACACGGTGACGTAAAACACTACGACAAGCCGAGAAAAATTAATATCAATGCATCCGAGCATGTGCCAACTTGATTCTGAGCATGCGTGGGTTTTTTCTCCGTCGGAGTTGCACACAGACGATAGGAATTTCCTATTGATTTTTTTTTCCATCGTGAAAAAAATAAAACATGTTCTGTTTCTAAACACTGACGGAAAAAGTCCGATGGGGCCCACACACGATTGGAAATTAGACTTTATTTTCCTTTAGATTGCAGAGATTTCCATACATTTTCTGTTTTGTTTCTAGGAGTGACAGCGAAGAGAAATCTTCCCAAGGATGGACAGCAAAAAAAGAAAAAAGTACCACCCTGGCTGAGGATGCAAAATAGCCGTAATGAATACAATACTGCAATATTGTTTATAAATACACTGTGGTGACCTGTGAGCCATGCCACTGATCTATATAGTTGAGATTGTTTGCAAGCAAGAGTTATTTAATACAGAGATAAAGCAAGGAGCCAATTTGCTCAATGACTTTTCAATAAGCCACTTGACACATCTGTAGCATATGATTGGCGTGACAATTACCATTTGCAGCTATCTACTGTATAGGGACTAATAGCGTCATGTAGAAGGCACTGATTACATTACATGACAAGTGATCTTATAGTGATGGAAGAGCACATTACACACATCAGCAAAAAATCTCACATTTAATTACACTGCAACGTCAAACCATTATTTCTAGATAAAGGTGTTGTTGAGAAAGGTATAGGGCATACAAGTATATAGGTTTTGGCACTCCATATTAATGCAAGCGATTTCATTTCCTAACACGGAGTTAGGTATCAATGTATGACAAAGTAGGGGATGTTATGTCTGTGTTTTGTTGCAGAACAGTGATATTTATTAGCAAGATCCATAAACATAACTAATTATGTGTAGGGAAATGCAACCAATTCAACATCATCTTTCACTGATGTGACTCCAGGAAGGTAAAAATCTGATTAGCTGCTATGGGTTACTAAATTCTGCACATCATCATTGGTCTTTGCATTGAATTTTCTATTTTTTGGCTGCTTATTTGAAATGATGTCTTAATTTTTCTCCATATCACTCATATCTGTACAGTAACATTGATTTTGTTTCTTCCTATATTGTGTAGCTTTGCTGTATAGAAAACTGTTCATATTGAAGCAAATGAGATGGAAAGTTCCTCTTAATGTAAGCACAAAAAACAAAGGAGAAGCGCCTCTAAGTGCACACCATAAAATCACGTTTTAACCACTTCAATACCGGGCTTTTATACACACCTCATTACCGGGTCTATTCTGGCACTTCTCTCCTACATGTACAAATCATCATTCTTTTGCTAGAAAATTACGCGGAACCCCCAAACATTATATATGTTTTTTTAGAAGACACCCTAGGGAATAAAACAACGGTCATTGCAACGTTTTATCTCGCACGGTATTTGCGCAATAATTTTTCAAATGCTTTTATTTTTTTATTTTTATTGTTTCATGAATTAAAAAAATAACAAAACAGTAATGTTAGCCCATTTTTTTTTTAAATATGAAAGATTATGTTATAACGAGTAAATAGATACCTAACATGTTTAAAATTGCGCACACGATGGCACGGGAGAGCCCGGAGAAGCACCGGATGGCGGCGGTAGGGGGGGGTGTCCCCTTCCGCCGCCTATAAGAACGATCAAGTGGTGGAACCGCCGCTATGATCATTCTTATGGTGCGCAGGATCGCCAGGTGAAGAAAAGGATATCTGGAAGATGCCGGTAGCTGCAGGCATCATTCAGATATCCCCCGGCAAAGCCCAGGACGTCATATGACGGGAAGAGATCCCATCTGTGGACATCATATGACAATAGGCGAGTATTGAAGTGATTAATATAAGCACTTATTTAATAAGTTAAAGTCCCAAGTGGCAACTTACAAAAAGAAGTAAGGTTAAGGCTTATCAGCATTAAAAGAAACCGAAGGGGTGCCAGGGACCGCTGTGAAGCTGTGGAGGAAGCTGGGTTTCTGTCAAAATAGCCAACTCATCAAAATCTCTAACCACATCACTTCTGGTTACTCTCTAGCATCAATAATTGTTTTTTTTTTACACAACACTGGCTAAGTATACCCTTTAGCACATGGCGAGTTGGCTGTTTTCACAGAACAGCGGCTAAGGAGGAAAAAGTTCCCCCGCCTTGTAGGCGGCCATGTTGTTGGTCATTAGCGGGTTGTCTAAATATGTCAACTCATTATAGCATGTAGCAAAGTGTATATGTCAAAACAGAAAACTCGTCAAAATCTCCAAATACTGATCAATATAAATACATTTTTAAACTTACGGACTTCCCTATTTTTGGCCTTTTTAGGTTAATATTGACTTTGAATATTTTATGTCTCATATGAGGTTTACTTACCCGTTGGTGCCTACTTTCTTACCATTTAAATGTAAATAGTAAATGTAAAAGTTCTTGGTCAAAATCTAACTCCAGGCATTTTTTTTTATTTTACTTTTAGATGTAAATGTTTAATTTATGTCCCTAATTGGGGAAATCATGTATCTTCCTGCCTATTTGACAACTTTCAGAGAGAACAGAAAGTGGTTACCAAGGGGTAAACAGGACATAGATATGGATAAGTGAGGCAACACCGGAAAGTTGATAAATAATTCAGGTTTCCAGTTGATGTGAATTTGTGAGATTTTGAAGCTGTCGGACTCATGGAGAGCTTTTGGAGTGGTTGACCTTTCAAAAGTGTGGCAACTTTGGTGATTAAGTTAATTGACAGAAAATGTGTGTAAATATACAGCCAATGGGCCAGATTCAGATACAATTACATTGGCGCAGAGTATCAGAGATACACTACGCCGCCGTATTTTACCAGGCTCTACGCCAAATTCTGGTAGATTTTGTCCCTTACGGCACGGCGGCGTAGTGTATTTCTCGCCGCGTAATAGAAATACGCGATCAGGGGGCGTGAAGCATTTAAATTAGGCGAGTCCCCGCGGCGATCAAACTGCGCATGCTCCGTTCAGAAATTTCCCGCCGTGCATTGCGCGAAATAACGTCGTTACGTCATATTTTGTTTGAGTAGCGTCGTTTACGGACATTCCTATTCCTGGACGACTTACATCAAAAATAAAAAAAGACGTCGGAAAACGTTGAAATTCGACGTGGGAACGACGGCCATACTTAACATGGGCTATCTAATTTTAGACCAGCAAACAGCTGGTATAACTTTACGCGGCAAAAAGATGACTAAAGATGCGTAAGAGATTGCGATTGACGTTCGTAACTTCGTGGATCATCGGCAAAAGCTCATTTGCATACCCCGACGCGGAAAATGACGGGAACTCCACCCAGGGGCCGCAAATTTATTGCAGCGTAGATCCGAAGGCGTACGAACACGTAAACCAGTCGGATTGAAGCCCACAGCCGTATTTTCATGGTTTGAGGTTTTTTAGAGTAGTGAAAAAATTCGAAAGTACTCCAGTCTAACGCGAGATAGACAGGAGTAATCGCTCTGTGAATCTGGCCCATTGTGTTTCACGGTTATTCTCTTCTTTAGGACATTGCTCACTTTATCTTGTGCATGATAAAATGTCGCCAGGGATTTGGATGTCAATAAAGGCCTACACAACAAATTCAGGAGCATTCCTCCATTCTTGTGGCTGCATGTGAAAACTGAGGCAGTCTTTGATTATAAATACATTGTAACACATTTACCAATATTATTGTTCCACTTTTTTTATTGGTTCTTTTTCTGTGCGGATCAAGAGTTTCTTTTGATCTTCACATAATGTTAGCCAAAGCAACCTGGCAATATAGTAAACCTTTAAAAATGTTTTTAATTAAACATTGTACACCTTTATTAACACTTTAACACATTAATCTTAATAAGCCATCATTAACACAATTCTGCCCTTAGCTTTTTTCCACCTTATTTATTTATTATTTACTTATATATTACTAAATTAGTTTTTCTTTTTTACCATTGGTTTTTAAACATATACAGTATATTATCCTTGATTTACAAATAAACACTTACTGTAATACAAAGTATTCTCAGAGCACTGTGGACTAGCCATGAAAAACATAAAAGCAGCTGCCTGCTGGGTTTCTCTGTGACTTTGGCCAACCATTAAGGAATGAGTCACTACTGATGAGTCTTGTGTGCCAATTTAAAATTTGATCTACCGTATTTGCCAGTGTATAAAGCGACTGGGCGTATAAGACGACCCCCCTTCCAATTTTTTTGCCTGTACTCACCGTATAAGACGACCCCCCTTCCGAGGCTTCATATTTCTTCTATTTGGAGCCATACTTTTCTTCATTCTTGCTGGAGCTGGAACCCATCACAGTGAGCGAAGTATTCTATTAATGAATACAAAGCCTTCTTGGATTGGCAGAGGCTGTAACATCATCAGCCCACACCTCTCTGAATCTCAAAGCCAATTCGAGCAGGCTACTTTATATAGCCTGCTCGGCTTGGCAGAGGTTGTTACTCCAATCCGAGAAGGCTCCTTATTCATTTGAATACATTGCTCACCGGGATTGGCTAAGCGGTATATACTGCATGTATCCGAAGCTACAGTAGGCATCCGAGCAGCTGACCCGGCGTATAAGACGACCCTTGCTTTTTGGACAGTTTTTTTAAGTTTATAAGGTAGTCTTATACGCTAGCAAATACAATATATATATAATATATATAATATATATAATTTGGCCTCACTCCCCTTGACACAGCTGTGGTGCAGTGCTGATGTGAAGTTCAATAATAAAAAACAGGTAAATAGACACAGGTTATATTCACTTTACCTGTGTTGTCACACGGGCATACACTGTTACACCTGCTTGGACAATTAACAAGCCTCACAACAGATTGTGTTAAAGCAAAAGGTTACTTTACTAGAACAGGTTTTATCGCTAACATGGATTCACAATTTGTATACAATAATGAGACAAAAGGTTATAAGTGGCAATCGCCTGAAAGCCACCTGTATTGCTTCAGCAGGAGTGTCTCCAAGTGGGACTAATGCTCAGGCAACAACCTCAGCACTGGGCACCTTCCCACTTCCAGCACACCATGTAGACACTATGAAACCCACTATGTGGCACACAGTATTTAGGAAGAATGATATAACACAATATAATTAACTCAACATTCCCCCTACAGTCTCTAGTAAGTGGTAACAGCACCGCAAGGCCTTGCTGCAAGAACACAGCTCAGTCTCTGGTCTTTTTTCTTCTGCTAGCTATGGTGAAACAAATATTGCAATCCAAAGGGTTCTCCAATCAATAAAGCAATGTAGAACAACACAAATCAGCAGCCTAAATTGTCAAAAGTATCTGCACACTCCTTCCTAGAAACATACTTCCAGTGGCAGTCACCAAACAATCAAATCAGGCTTGAGGCCTATGCGCAGGTGACTCTATTGAACTGAACTGTTCCGTGGAACTACCGGTCCCAGAAACACTACGCAATCAGTCTAGGTGTGTGAAAAGCAGTACAAAGTTCTGGGCATCTCACCACACAATATCCGGACAGATGGATGCCTCCGCTCCACAGGATCTCAGTCTATTTTCTGCGAACACACTGTCACGTTGTTCTGCTTCACAGACGATCGGGAGCTCTCAGTTATCTCCTCCAAAGGGTCGCTGGTCTGTCAAACTGCTGCTCCAGCACGAGATAGGCCAGAGCTCTAAGGAACACATACAGAGCTCTGCTGGCAAGCCATGAGCCTCAGAAACAAGAGACCTAAGATGGCCACCACAGGGCTTTTTATCTCCTTCCCTGCATGCACTTCAGCCCCGGGTGTTCATGGGTAGGTTATTTGCATAACACCTCACCATGTTCTTGAAAAACAACAAAAAGATAAATGAAGTCCGTTTCACATTTTAGCCACTAGATGGTGCCAAATACAAATTTAGAACATTGGTCATGAAATATCATTACACAACATTAACACAAGATTAAGAGGCAAAAATGCCCCTGCTACACACATGTATGCAATATATATATATATACAAAATATCAATATGCAATATTTCATTTTCTCTGATTAAAATACGACACAATCACAAAGAAAGAAGAATGAATTGAAAAAAAAAACAGAAAAAAAAAAGGAAAAACTCTACACACTCTCTTCAAGTACATCATATTATTAAATCACAATATTAAATAGTTACAAAAGTTTGAGCACCACTGAACTAAAATGTCATATATAATTGAAATAAATTCCTTTTGCCCCACCAGCAATCTACAAAAAATCCAATAGTTTTACACACAGGGAAAGATAAGTGCTAATTATAGTTCATTTGACCTGATTATCCTCTCAGTCCAAAGCAATCACGTTGAAAGGACTGTTTCCTCTTGTATCTCTCTCTGCTACATCTATGATTGTTGATAACGTATGTAGTGATACTTATACCATCTTTTCTTTAAATGCTTTTGGAAAAAATATTATTAGTAATAAGAATATTCTCTCTAAAGCAAATGGAACAAAAAGAACAGGTTGTAGGCTGATAAAAACCAAGGTTCATTACGATATCGAGATTCATTTTACTATTTCATCTGTTCTTGAACTGAAGCTATAACTATGAAAAGAAACAATGTAATAATATATAACAAGATATTTGTACCGTGTTCCTCTGTTCTTTAAAGGGGAGTTCCTAACACAATTTCACTTTTTAAATATAAATACCCCTGTAATACACAAGCTTAATATATTCTAGTAAAGTTAGTCTGTAAACTAAGGTCCGTTTTGTTAGGTTGTTACAGCATTTAGATTTATAATCTAGAAATAGACCGTGGCCATCTTAAGTGTGGGCATCATGAAGCCAGACTGATTGAATTCCTGGATTTCAGCTTTGCATATCTCGCACATGCTCAGTGCTGCACAAGCAATGTAATAGGTTTCAGTCAGGTTTGCAAGGACTACTGGGATACATGATGCCTATCCCAGAAACCCTTGCAAATAGCCTTGTGACTTAATAGCCTATTCTAATAAGGATGAGGAAGTAATGAAGGACTACAAAATAAAGGTATTTACAAGCAACAAAATAAATAAAAATTGTCCATTCTGAACACTATGAGATTAGGGCATGCAGCACAGACAAACATAAAAAAAATGGGTGGAACTCCACTTTAACTCTATTTCCTTAACATTTGCAGGTTTGATTTTTTACTTTTTTTACACCAGGTTCATCTATTCTATTTTTGGATACTGTGTCATACAAACACAAAGTAATCTGCACTAAAGACGGGACACTTAATTTAGGACAAGGTTTACAGAAAGTCTACTGTTTCTAATCAATGCCCTTGACCACCAAGATGTTCCTTTTTTATGCCTGAATTTATTTATCAAGCCAAATTCCAAATATTTTGTTCACACATTAAATAAGTACGTGGAAATGTTAAGTTATTTCAATAACGAGTGCATAAAAATATAAATTAGTCACATCATATAACAAGGCATTTAGTGCATCTAGAAAATAGTATTTGCTATCAGCCCACAAATGTGTTGGGAAGTCTCACTGGCCATGGGCTGGCACAAAGGTATATAAAATAAATACACAACAAAGATATAATCCAACATTTGTTTATTTATTTGGAATTTATATGGCCACGGTGGTATCCATAAGGGGGTTAAAATGTATTAAAATAAAATAAATAATTAAATAAATAAGCCATCTTGGCTAAATATGTAATTAATAAGGAATTAACTGGTGTCCATCCAGCCAAAGCTGGACGACTACTCCCCCACTTGGACAACAGCATGACTTCCGGAAGAAAAAAGGGGCGGGAGGGTGGGTGCTGCTCAGCTGACTGGAACGGTCTGATAAGCGCGCTGCGCCTGGACCTTTTATTACCTCCTACAGGGCGGGATGTTCAGCCGTCCGCCCGGCCAATCAGCAGCTCATCCACCTTAGCCAATCCCATGGCTGTTGCTGCCCAGAGATGGTGCGGTCCTGAAAGACAAAATAACACAGCAAGAGAACTGTATGCTCTCCCTTTGAGCCAGCCCATGTTGGTCCAGCTTAATGCTGTGACCTGTCATGGGCTGGCACAAAGGTATATAAAATAAATACACAACAAAGATATAATCCAACATTTGTTTATTTATTTGGAATTTATATGGCCACGGTGTTATCCATAAGGGGGTTAAAATTTATTAAAATAAAATAAATAATTAAATAAATAAGCCATCTTGGCTAAATATGTATTTAATAAGGAATTAACTGGTGTCCATCCAGCCAAAGCTGGACGACTACTCCCCATTCAATCAGGCTTTGGAGGCCCATATTGAAGATATCAAGGCATATTGGCAACAAATGAACCTTATCATTATGAAACAAGCCAGGAATAAATCCTTCTAACACACCGCCAGTCGCCATCAGGAAGCTATGAATGGTCCTGTTGAGTCTCCTCCGAATCCTGTCCAGATAGAACAAACCACAGCAACCCAGGGATCATCTCCAAAAATGACAAAACAGAGAAAGGAAACATCAGCCTTATCGCATTAAGATCTCTTTTTATCTCGCACAGCAGATCCCAAGTTTCGAACTTGCCGAGGTCATTAGCTCCGGCATGTAAAACTAAAATTTGAGGGGGGGGGGGGGCAAATGCTGGCCAAGCAAATTAAATGTTCAATAACCTGCCGCCAACGAAAGCCCCTAACATCGGACCATAAAACTAAAAATGAGTTAGAGTCGAGACCTAAATTGGTGGAGTAGGGTCTGGATTCCGAATGCTTGGCGGCCCAGAACACATATGAATGACCTACAATCCATACAACCTTCCTGACGTGATCAGAAAGAGAGGAATTACAAGATTAAAAGGTCCGGACAGACATATAACCTGTATCTAGTACTATCCCAACGACCTAACTTCTTCAGCTTATCTTCGGAGAAACCCAGGGAGTCGGCAGCGGTGGCCGCCCCGATCCTAAATGAATGGGAAAAATAGTGTAAACCAGCCAAATTCAAGTGTTTCAGGTAAGAAGAAAATACAGCTGAAAATTGTAGCCTAGTTAAAAGGGGACAAATCCTTGTGAACGAAAAAGGAGGCAGCAGAAGAAGGCCTGACGAGCATATACTCAATAACCAGCCGAACAGGACATAAGGATATGTTTGGAGAGCTAGACAAAGAGAACCACTGACCTTTCCCAATTGGAAAGGACTTGGACCTACAGAGTAAAATATGCAGACGACCTTCTTTGATAAACGTGGTCTGACATAAGGAAAGGCAGGGAGCTCTTGTTTACGGCCGTAAATTCCCCAATCCTGAGGGCTCCAAAGAAAGCGACCGGAAAAACAGATTTGAAAGCAGAACTCAAACTCTGAAGAACATACCTCATTAAGAGACCCAAGGAGATCAGACAGCAAAGAGACTGAAATGGGACGCCTATTATCGATAGCAGGTTTGGATCTCTTAAAACCTTTGAGCACCTGTGTCACCTGGAAAAAGGTTAGAGCTGGGAGACCTGCACATTTAAGGAAGAAAGAAACCCCAAGCTGGACTAAGGTGTAACTGGATAAGAGAAGATAAAAAGGTTAGCGCCACATAGGAACTGACATCCAGAGGATCCACACCAAGATTTTGACAAAAGGAACACCATCTCGACCATGAGCCTTTGTAATCTAACCAGGTCTTACTTGATACCGAGTTCCTGAGGTTACAGAGTATCAATCCTGTATCAAGCCCCAGAGGAAATCTGGGCAAAGGGTTCCATGTTGATCCGCAGCTGGAGCCAGCTTCCGAAAACTCTTGAACTGAAAACGAGATAAAGTGTTGGCAATGTTATTATGAATGCCTGCAATATGTTCCGCTTTCAGCCAAATATTAAAACGCATGCAATGCAAAACCAAAAAAAAAAAACGCAACCATTTCAATACTGGTTCGGACTTGGAAGATAATGAGTTCACAGCAAAGAAGACCCCTTTATTATCAGTGTGAACGAGTATCCTTTTGTTCACAAAATAATCCTTCCAAATTACCACTGCCACTATAACCGGGAATAATTCCAAGAGAACCAAATTCTGTAGAATTTCCTCTTGCAACCACTCAACCGGCCACTTGTCTGCACACCAATGCCCGTTCAGAAAGGCACCGAAGCCCGCTGAACTGGCAGCGTCAGTGAAAAAATTCCAATTGACTGCTGGTCTTAAAGTCCTGTTGCCAAACTGTGGAACCATTGAAATTGTTAAAAAAGGGATCCCATATCCTAATATCTTCCTTAATCCCTTTAGTCAGCCGGATATGAGCACGTGGATTGCTAACGCCTCCAATGGACAGAGAAAAACCTGCGCGAGAATACTCTGGCCATCGGAATAACTCTAGCTGCAAAGGCGAAAGCCCCAGAAGAGGGGTGCCCCATAGGGAAAATTCTTGGATAAAACCCAATGCAAAAAAGTGGAAAAAACTTAGAAATAAAAACATGACAAAGAAAACCCCATGGGCATACACTTGTCAAAGAAACATTTACCTTGAAAATGGAAGCCCAAAGAATTGAAGCCTTGAGGATGTACTGGAAGAAGGCGAAAAGCCGACTTGATGTTGGCTTTGGCCAATAAGTACCCATGGCCCATTCGTCGTAACATGACTAAAGCTTCATTAAAATATGCGTAACATACTGGTGCCAGTACATCCGCCGCTTCATCATTCAGGGAAGAGTCGGGAGGATACGAAAGATGGTGGATCATCCTATAAGAACCAACTTCTTTTTAGGGACTATCCCTAACGGGGACAAGCGAAAATTTGCAAATGGGGGCACCAGGAAAGGGCCCGCAATCCTGCCGTCAGCCAGCTCCTTAGCTATTTTTTCTTGCACCACCTCCTCATGTGTGTGGGCCGATAACATATTTGGAAAAATGACACAACCTGAGCCCTTGAAGGAAGAGACCAAAAAGCCTTCACTGAAACCCTCAATTAAGAGGGCCGCCATCTTGTGGTCTGGGTAACCTTCTAACCACGGGCGCATTCTTATTGAGCTCACTGGGGTCGGTGCCTTTTCCATGACTGTCCCTGGGAAGTGACTGGAAAGAGGTTGCGGATGACTTGCGAAAAACACCTGCAAGCTGGGTGTGCCCCGTTGCAATATGAGCACTCGTGCTTATACCTGCAACTCGTGAGGTACTTGCACTGTCCTTCATTAAAGGCGAAGCAAAAGCCTTTCCACGGAGCATTCTGAGAAACGGCTATGGGCCAGCCATAACCCCACGTCCTTAGATCCCCAATGTAATGAGGGGTGGACTGCCAGCTTTTGACGGAAATTTTCATCATACGTAAACCATGCTGACCCACCGAAATGTTGGAATGCTTCAGCAATTATATCTACGTGCTGGAAGAGACCCAAGCACTTACCAGGGAAGCGTTCGCCCATTACTGCAGCGTATTTTTAGAACGCTTGTAGCCAGTATTGGAACGTTTTTGGAATAGCCCGCCTACTATCCTCTTCTGATCTATGACCGGGCTGCCTATCAGATTTTGCCAAAAATTCTTTAGAAGCGGGCAGCAATGACAATAAATCGAGAAACTCGCCCCTCCAGATTTTTTCTTTCACTGCTTTAGGCCGGTGAAAGCCTAGTGGAGATAGCGCACAAGGCAGGGGTTCCTTAAAGGAAGATTCCCCCACTGCCACTGCTGACGGCCTAATAGGCACCGCAGGGTTAACATAATTTGGAGGGCTGACACCTTTTAATGGGATCACTTACCTGGTGTCCTGCTTAGCAGGGGTACACAAATCCTGCCAAACCATACCAACATCATTCATGTACTGCATGTCATAATTGTCTTTTAACTCACTGTCAGGCAATCTATAATCAGCACCAGACACTTGTGCCCTCTGACATTCCTGTACTGCATTACCTTGCAGCCGTATACTTTGCTCAGCACCAATAACTTGTGCCCCTGAACAATTCTCCATTACATTCCAAAACTGTGCAGTATTGCTAGCACCAGACACCTGTGCACTCTGTGTAAAATCATCAGCACCACTAGCATGTGCCCCTTTGAATTGTTGCAAAACATCAGACAATGAGTTAATAAGCATTGACAATTGAGAAATACCAGGAGACATACCTTTCTCCTCCTCATGTACCAATAATGACTGCTCACTCACCTCCATTGCTGGGGGGAGTAGCGCTGCACCCCCGTTTCCAAGATGCACCCTTTGTCACAGACCTGGTATTCCTCAGACCTGTTACCTGAGGAGAAACAGCTGCACTTTGTGCTTTCCTTTTCCTTCCAGGCTGCTTCCTGGGACCGCCTCCAGTCTTAGCAGAGCACTTCTTTGGCACAGGGGGAGTGAACGCAGGAGGGGCTGAGACCCTCTCCTCCACAAGTCACTGACACAGCCATTCCTCTCCTCCCTCGCTCTCTGTTTTTTCCAATAGCTGGCGTAGCAGTGCCTCACGGTCACTGAGCAAAAGGCGCTTCATGACAGAGGTCTGTGCTGCTCAGCTGACTGGAACGGTCTGATAAGCCCACTGCGCCTGGACCTTTTATAACCTCCTACAGGGCGGGATGTTCAGCCGTCCGCCCGGCCAATCAGCAGCTCATCCAACTTAGCCAATCCCATGGCTGTTGCTGCCCAGGGATGGTGCGGACCTGAAAGACAAAATAACACAGCAAGAGAACTGTATGCTCTCCCTTTGAGCCAGCCCATGTTGGTCCAGCTTAATGCTGTGACCTGTCAGTAGAAAAGCATGGGGCAGGATAGAAAGCCAGAAATTGTGCTATATATTTGCTTAACAGAATGGTGGGGTTTGGTGAGACCTAGGTGCCCAAGAGATAAAGTGAGCTTGCAAATAGGTACCTGGAGGGATCTAATCTATGGATCTGAGGTCATCTTAAAAGTAAGCTCCTGGAACACAACAACCAACATTTTAACAGCATTTTAATATTTAATGCATAAATAAAGATATTATTATTATTATTATTATTATTATTATTATTATTATTATTATTACCATTAGTAGTAGTAGTAGTATAATTTTTTTTCCAGAATACTCTGTGGAATATATATATATATATATATATATATATTTTTTAGCATTATTAGTTCTACAGGAAATGTCAGTTGCACACCATTAAGGCTGACACTCTTTGTGCTGGGATGGATGGCGCCATCAAAACGTATTCATATAATACTATGAGGACTCAAGCATGCACAGTAATAGTGTATCATTCATTGCCAAGGTATAAATCCATATAACTTTTGGCATAACAGTGGTGCAGTATTGTGAGTGCTCGCAGGTCAATAACTTACAAAGGAGTGTTATTTAGTTCTAACACGTTCCTCTGACAAAAAGTGCATTATTGGCAGCATAAAATAAAAAGAAAAAAGCCTGAAATAGAAAATTATTGCAGTCAATACATTCAATACATTGAATTACATTTTTGTGTTTAGATATGTTTTAAAATGTTACTAAGCACACAACCATAAAATCAATCTCTATATGTAGTAAAGCATGCTTGTTATACTCACTGTGGAACTTAAAGCAGAGGTCCGGTTAAAAAAAAATAATAGTAAAAGTCAACAGTTACTAACACTGTAGCTGCTGACTTTTAATAAGGACACTTAACTGTCCAGGGTGCCTGCAATGACGGCAGCCGAAGCCGAGCAATCGCTCGGGTCTCGGCTGCACCGCCTGCTCCGCCGCCATCCTCGGTGAGGGAATCAGGAAGTGAAGCGTTGCGGCTTCACCGCCCGATTCTTTACTGCGAATGTGCGCACCGCGTGGCGCTACGTGAATGGGCGATGTCAGGCACATACTAGGCAGATTGTCCTAAAAAAAATTTTTTGGATTTTTCTTTCAGGGTGGAGCTCCGCTTTAAGGGGTTAATTCTGTACATTGTGTAAAAAGCAGTTTGATCTTGTTTTCTCTGATCCCCCCTTCGTTTTACCGTCCCCAATCCATCTCCTGATAGAACAGAGCCTTTGGAGTCACTCTGGACATGCTCAGTTTGATGTGTTTTTTTTTCTTCTTCTTCTTGGGAGGGTGCATCTGATCAGCTCAGGGTTAATCAGCACTGTCCAGAAAGAGGATCAGGAGTCTTGAAGCTTCATAGTACAGTCAGAGCAGAATTAAACTCCTCCTACAGGCTTTAACCAGACACTGGTAGGAGTCACAAGACTGCTATATACTTTTGATGAGAAAAGGTATTTAACAGTTTAAATTTAATAAAATATATGCAGTTTCATGTTTTGTGTACTGTGGGAGACCAAATATAGAGTATGCAAGGTCCTGGGTTTAGCAACACTTTAAGGTAATTACTTCTGTTAAGCCGTGTACACACAATCGGTTTGTCTGATGAAAACGCTCTTTTCCATCGGTGTTAAAAAAAAGTACAAAAGTACAATTTTTTCTATGGATAAAAAACGATAGAAAAATCTGATCATCTCTGTGAAACTCCATCGGAGAAAAATCCACGCATGCTCAGAATCAAGTCGACGCATGCTCGGAAACATTGAACTTCATTCTTTTCAGCTTGTCGTAGTGTTTTACCTCACCGCGTTTTGGCATGGTTGGATTTTTGACTGATGGTGTGTAGGCAAGACTGATGAAAGTTAGCTCCATCGGATATCCGAAGAAAAAATCCATCGGATTAGATTCCATCAGATATCCGATCGTGTGTACACAGCTTAAGACATGTGTTGCCTTAAAGGGGTTGTAAAGGTACAATAATTTTTTTCCTAAATAACTTTCTTTCCCTTAGTGCAGTCCTCCTTCACTTACCTCATCTTTCGATTTTGCTTTTAAATGTCTTTATTTCTTCTGAGAAATCCTCACTTCCTGTTCTTCTGTCTATAACTCCACACAGTAATGCAAGGCTTTCTCCCTGGTGTGGAGTGTCATGCTTGCCCCCTCCCTTGAACTACAGGAGAGTCAGGATGCCCAATAACACACAACTCCTTTCTCTATCTGCAATGTAGAGAGCGTCCTGACTCTCCAGTAGTCCAAGGGAGGGGGCGAGAACGACACTCTACACCAGATAGAAAGCCTCACATTACTGTGTGGAGTTACAGACAGAAGAATAGGAAGTGAGGATTTCTCCGAAAAAAATAAGGACATTTAAAAGCAAAATCGAAGGATGAGGTAAGTGAAGGAGGCTATTTAGATAAAAAAAAATGTACCTTTACAACCCCTTTAACAAAAGAAAGCTTGAATGGTCCCACAATATTAATATGTATTAATGACCATTTTGACAACAAAATAAAAAGTGTAATGCCGCGTACACGCGATTGATTCGTCTGATGAAAACGGTCTGTTTTCATCAGACAAGCTGATCGTGTGTGGGCCCCATAATTTTTTTCCCATCGGTGAAAAAATGTAGAACCTGTTTTAAAATTATCTGATGGTTAAAAAAAACGATAGAAAAAAACAATTGTCTGTGGGGAAATTCATCTGTTAAAAATCAACGCATGCTCGGAAGCATTGAACTTCATTTTTTTCTGGACGTCGTTGTGTTTTACGTCACCGCGTTCTGACACGATCATTTTTTTTAACTGATGGTGTGTAGGCAAGACTAATGAAAGTCAGCTTCATCGGATAACTGATGAAAAAATCCATCAGACCGCTTTCATCGGATGAACCAATCGTGTGTACAGGGCATAATTCTTCTTCTGATGGTTCTACAAAACAGAAAAATATAAAGGTGTTTACTCTGTTACCATTATCTTCCTATAAACTGTATCATATTAGATGATAGACTACTCAGTAGTAATTGTATTTATTTGTGTTAAAATCTCTATGTTTCCTTTTAAAGGTGTCACCAATAATACTACATCTCCTATCTATTTAAATAAAAGCATCAAGTTTGATAATTGTTCATCAATGATCCCAACATTTATAAATTTTATTTATAAAGCATATTTTTGATTTTGTTTTCTCAACAACAATGCTTTTTCTATGTCAAAATTATCAATATGTACTGGACATTTAAATTGAATATGAAGTGATGAGTTGTACTCAATTAGCATAGTTTTAGTTTTTTTTAATCAAGCAAAATCCTTTTGATACAATCTTAGCAGTTGTGTACTCAGGGTCTGTTAATAACAGCCACTCATGGACAAGGTCAAAGGTCTTGCAACCAAAACAAACATCTGAAAATGGTGGCATCATTGTGAATATGCTTCTAATTATAAGGTGCCTGGACTTTGGTATAAAGGGCGTCAATCTGATGAGAGAGTGCAGAGGACAGAGAACCTTTCTACTCAGGTTACATGTGCTTCATTTAGGAAAAATGTACTTCAGCATGAGTCAGACCAACAAGCGCTGGTTGTCTACTTTATACACATCAATAATTCTCAAGTACCACTCCAACATTTCTGTGATACCTCTTCAAAATAGTTTTTTTGTACATGAAGTTGTGTTTTCTAAACCAGCACATTATTTTTATCTTCTACGATGTCTTCTGTGGTATCTCAGTAAATACAGTATATGTCTGGTTGCATAGAAACAAAAGCCTAAAAGTGTATAGTAAATGCTAAAACTATTTTATCACATGTCAAGATGTTTTGCATTACCAAAATAAAAGAATGAATGCTTTTATAAAATGCAAGCTAGCCATCTAAGGCCGCGTACACGATCAGTCCATCCGATGAGAATGGTCCTAAGGTTAACTGATGAAGCTGACTGATGGTCTGATGTGCCTACACACCATCGGTTAAAAAACCGATCGTGTCAGAATGCGGTGACGTAAAACACAACGACGTGCTGAAAAAAACGAAGTTCAACGCTTCCAAGCATGCGTCGACTTGGCTTTTTAACCGATGCTTTTGCCTGCTAACGATTGGTTTTGACCCATTGGTTAGGTGTCCATCGGTTAAATTTTAAAGCAAGTTACTGACTGATGGGACCCACACACACGATCGGTTTGGACCGATGAAAACGGACCTTCAGTCCGTTTTCATCGGTTTTGACTGATCTTGTGTACGCGGCCTTATGGCCTACAAAATTCTCTAAAACCAAATATAGATCGTTTTAATAAAAACAAAAAACTTTTTGGTCAAACACAAATATATCTCTATATATACATAAAATTAGAGATGAACAAAGTTGATTATAATTTTAGATTTATTAGAAATATACTAAACTGTGGGTAGCCCAAATCACCCTACTTCATGGTAACAATAGGAACTAATAGCTTGTTCATGGAGCTACATTTTTCTGTTTCAGCGGATCAGGAGAGGGCGGGGGCCTCACTCTGACCCCCCCTCTTTTCTGCGGTCGGCCAGGTCAACGTGCTCGGATAAGGGGTCTGATGTGGATTTTAGTGGGAACTCCACGCCATTTTTGGGGTGGGGTGGAGTTCCCCTTAAAATCCACACCAGACCTGAAGGGTCTGGTTATGGATATTTGGGGGGAACCCCACGTCATTTTTTTTTAAATTGACGTCGGGGTTCCCCTTAATATCCATACCAGACCTAAAGGGTCTGGTTATTGAATTTGGGGGGACCCCCACGCATTTTTTTTCTTTTACTAAATGTCCGTGTCCCATTGACTTCAATGGGGTTCGGAGTCCGGGTTCGGGTTCCCGAACACAAACTTTTTTTTAAAGTTCGGGTTTGGGTCCGAACCCGAAAATCCAGGTGTCTGCTCAACTCTAATCACAACACTTTCTCCCAATCCTTCTCTGAATCATTTATATATTCCTTGGCATGACTGTATATTTGCCTTTTTGAGGAGGGGGACTCGCTGTGTTTGGAGGAAGAAAAACCCTAAAGCCTCATACACACAATCGGACTTCTATCAAACTTTTCCGTGGATTTTGGTCATTGCAATACTTTTTGTCACACTGTATTTGCACAGCGGTCTTAGGCCGCGTACACACGAGCAGACAGGTTTGTTCAAACCGGTCGGGCCAACCGATTTGAACAAATCTGTGTGCTGGGGACATATTGGTTTGATCGTGTACACACGATCAAACCAAAATCCCCGCCGCCAGACGGCGCGCTGACGGGGCGGTGACGTTGACGCCGCCACGTCACCGCACCAGGAAGTAAAACACTTCCGCGCATGCGTCGAAACCATTCGGCGCGTGTGCGAGAAGACATGTCTGCTGGTTAGCGTACTAACCAGCAGACATGTTGGGCAGACGGGTTACCAGCTGACAGATTTCAAAGCATGCTTTGAAATCTGTCGGGTGGCCAAATCCGTCGGCTCGCCCGTACACACGGTCGAATCTGTCTGCTGGGACGGTCGGGCCGACCGTTTCCAGCAGATAGATTTGATCGTGTACACGCGGCCTAACAAGCGCACTTTTTTGGAAAAAATCACTTTTTTTTATTAAAAAATAAGACAACAGTAAAGTTAGCCCAATTTTTTTTATATTGTGAAAGATAATTTTACGCCGAGTAAATTAATACCCAACATGTCACGCTTCAAAATTGCGCCCGCTGGTGGAATGGCGTCAAACTTTTACCCTTAAAAATCTCCATAGACGACGTTTAAACAATTCTAAAGGTTGCATCTTTTGAGTTACAGAGGAGGTCTGGGGCTAAAATTATTGCTCTCGCTCTAACGTTTTCATATGTGGGCGCTGCACACGTATGTATTTGCTTCTGCACATGAGCTTATCAGGATAGGGCGCTTTAAAAAAAAAAAAAAACATATTTATTTAACTTTATTTTATTGATTTTAAAACAGTTTAAAAAAATAATTGGGTCACTTTTATTCCTATTACAAGGAATATAAACATCCCTTGTAATAGAAAAAACATGACACGGGATGTCCTCTTAAATATGCCGGTCCTCTTAAATATGAGATCTGGGGTCAAAAAGACCTCAGATCTCATATTGGGACTTAAATGCAATACAAAATAACTGCTATGGTATGGAGACGGGTTTGGGCCATCTTGCCCTCACTCGTATCCATATCCAGCACGAGAAAGGACCCGATCGGGAGGAGTGGAATCTTGTGGCAAGTCCGCTGCAGAGACCATCATTATCGTTAACAGGACCGCCTCCTGAAGAGATGGATACCTCGGTTGTGGCAGCAGCTGCTGCCATTACTGAGATATCCCTCTCCAAAATAAGGACGTATATAGTTGTGCAGCGGTCCTTAAGTGGTTAAACTCATTTTGGAAATTCACATTGTACCAAAGGTTTCTACATTGTCAAGTTAATGCCAAGGCCAGGTTTTATTTTACTTTACATTTCCATAACTAAGTAGTACTAGCATCAGCTACATACAGCACACAGTACTTGTTCCAGCAACATTAACCACTTGACCACTGGGCACCTAACACCCTTAATAACTAGACCAATTTTCAGCTTTGGGTGCTCTCACATTTTGAATGAGAATAACTCAGTCATACAACACTGTAACCAAATGACATTTTTGTCCTTTTTTTCCCACAAATAGAGCTTTCTTTTGGTGGTATTTGATCACCTCTGCGGTTTTAATTTTTTTCGCCATAAATGAAAAAATAACGAAAATTTTGTAAAAAAATGAATTTTTCTTCATTTCTATCATAAAATTTTGCAAACAAGTAATTTTTCTTCATAAATTTGGCCTAAAATGTATACTGCTACATATTTTTGGTAACAAAACAAAAACAAAAATTGGATATCATTTAGTCTGGGTGAAAGTTATAAGGTCTACAAGCTATGGTATCAATTACTGAAAATTGATCAATTTGATCACACCTGATGTACTGACAGCCTCTCTCATTTCTTGAGACCCTAACATGCCATAAAAGTACAAATACCTCCCAAATGACCCCTTTTTGGAAATAAGACATTCCAAGGTATTTAGAAAGAAGCATTGTGAGTTTTTTGAAGTTGTCATTTTTTCCCCACAATTCTTTGCAAAATCAAGATTTTTTTTTTTCCACCAAAGTTTCATATTAGCGGGTTATTTTTTTACACACAGCATATACATACCACAAATTACACCACATTACACATTACATTACAACACATTCTGCTATTCCTCCCGAGTATGGTGATACCACATGTGTGAGACTTTTACATAGTGTGGCCACATACAGAGGCCCAACATGCAGGGAGCACCATCAGGCATTCTGGAACACCCAGACCAATTCTGACATTTCTCTCCTACATGTAAAAATCAACATTTATTTGCTAGAAAATTACATAGAACCCCAAAACATTATATATGTTTTTTTTAGCAAAGACCCTAGAGAATACAATGGCGAGTTTTGTGCTTTAAAAAAAAAAAAAACATTAAAGTTAGCCCAATGTTTTTGCATAATATGAAAGATGAAGTTACGCTGAGTAAATAGATACCCAACATGTCACCCTTCAATATTGCACACGCTTGTGGAATGGCGCCAAACTTTGCTACTTAAAAATCCCCATACGCGACGATTTAAATGTTTTTACTGGTTACATCTTTTTAGTTGGAGAGGAGGTATAGGGCCAAAATGACTGCTCTCGCTCTAACGTTCGCAGCGGTACCTCATATGCGTGGTTTAAACAACGTTTTCATATGTGGGCGGGACTTACGTGCACGTTCGCTTCTGTATACGAGCACGCAGGAACAGGGGCGCTTTAATATTTTTTTTTTATTGTTCATTTTACTTTATTTATTTTAGTTTGACACGTTTTTCCCCAAAAATAAATGTTTTGATTACTTTTAATCCTATTACAAGGAATGTAAACATCCCTTGTAATAGGAATATAGCATGACAGGTCCTCTTTACAGTGAGATATGGGGTCAATAAGACCCCACATCTCACCTCTAGGCTAGGAAGCATGGAAAAAAAAAACGATCTTGGCTTTGATCTTAGCGGTGAGTCGGAAGAAGCACCGGAGGGCGAAGGGAGTGAGGACATCCCCTTTTGCCTCCCGTAAGAAGGATCAAGAGGTGGAACAGCCGCCATTATCGTTCTTATGGTGTAGAGAATCGCCGGCTGAAAAAAATGATATCTGAATGATGCCTGTAGCTGCAGGCATCATTTATATATCCCTGCACAAAGTCAAGGACGTCATATGACGTGGGCGGGAAGTGGTTAAAACACAATTTTTCCCCAGAGTATTTTCTGGGTATTGCAGAGTATTGGCCGGGGTATTACAAAGTATTGCGCAGGGGGTATTGCAGAGTATTGTGCGGCGGTTATTGCAGAGTATTGTGCGGGGGTATTGCAGAGTATTGTGCGGCGGGTATTGCAGAGTATTGTGCGGGGGTATTGCAGAGTATTGTGCGGGGGTATTGCAGAGTATTGTGCGGGGGTATTGCAGAGTATTGTGCAGGGGGTATTGCAGAGTATTGTGCAGGGGTATTGCAGAGTATCGTGCGGGGGGTATTGCAGAGTATTGTGCGGGGGTATTGCAGAGTATTGTGCGGGGGTATTGCAGAGTATTGTGCGGGGGTATTGCAGAGTATTGCGCAGGGGGTATTGCAGAGTATTGTGCGGGGGTATTGCAGAGTATTGTGCAGGGGTATTGCAGAGTATTGCGCAGGGGGTATTGTAGAGTATTGTGCGGGGGTATTGCAGAGTATTGCGCAGGGGGTATTGCAGAGTATTGCGCAGGGGGTATCGCAGAGTATTGCGCAGGGGGTATTGCAGAGTATTGCGCGGGGGTATTGCAGAGTATTGCACGGGGGTATTGCAGAGTATTGTGCAGAGTACTGCTCAGGGGGTACTGCAGAGTATTGTGCAGGGGGTACTGCAGAGTATTGCGCAGGGGGTACTGCAGAGTATTACGCAGGGGTGTTGCAGAGTATTGCGCAGGGGTATTGCAGAGTATTGCGCAGGGGTATTGCAGAGTATTGCGCAGGGGGTATTGCAGAGTATTGCGAAGGGAAGGAAGAGTATTGCAGGGGTTAATGCACAGTATTGCAGGGGCTAATGCACAGTAATGCAGGGATGGCTGAGCAGGGATGGCTGGATCTGTGACTGCAATAATCACAGATCCAGCCACAGCGCTGCTGACACCCGCGCTCCCCCTTTCACACTGTACTGCTCGGTACAGAGAGAGGAGGGAGGAACCGGAGTCATCAAATGACGCCGGTTTGTTTACATGTGATCGCTCCATCATTGGACGGAGCGATCACGTTATAAACGGCCACTATCAGCAGCAATTTACCTCGATCCGTGATCCACCGGGTCCGGAGGATCCGCTGATCAGCTGATCATGGACATTCCCATGTGCGCGTCCCAGGGGGCGCGCGGGAGAGCGACTCTGGGAGGACGTTATATAACGTCCACCCAGAGTTAAGGAACCACCTTGCCGCCGTTATTTGACCGCGGCTGGTGGTTAAGTGGTTAAAGGCTACTTCCGGTGTGCTGCCGAAACAAAATCAAGTTGAGCTGAGTGCTTCTCAGCCATTCAGAGGAAATCTTGTATTCTTAGGAGTGAATACAAAGTTTCCTATGAACATCTGAGGTGGAAAGTGTTTATAGCAGTGTAGCTTGGTCCAAATGGAACGAAAATATGGAATTAGGCCTTAATTACACAAACATTTAAACCTTGGTTACAAGATGCATTTAAGATGCGTTTTGGGGAATTGGAGTCAACAGTCTTCCTCCCTCTAATGCAGGGATCCTCAAACTACGGCCCTCCAGCTGTTGTAGAACTACACATCCCATGAGGCATTGTAACACACAGACATTCACAGACATGACTAGGCATGATGGGAATTGTAGTTCCTGAACAACTGGAGGGCCATAGTTTGAAGACCCATGCTCTAATGTGTCCAACTCTTCTCCCCATTCTCACAGGACACAAGGTTTCATAAAACTGCATACCATTGGATCTGCAAATGCATTCAGATCTTCTGGTGCAGGGAGCGTGAAAATAATTGCATGGAGTATGTTTTCCCTCCCTGTGTTTGTGTATCTTGGCAGTGCTCTGGCAAGGTTTTCTAATGCCGCGTACACATGATCGGATTTTCCATCGGAAAAACCTTGGTTGGTTTTTCCAACAGAATTCCGCTGCTCAAGCTTGGTTTGAATACACACGGTCACACAAAAGTTCTCGGACCTTTCGACCGTCAAGAACGCAGTGATGTACAACACTACGACGAGCCAAGAAAATTAAGTTCAATGCTTCCAAGCATGCGTTGAATTGTTTCCGAGCATGCATCGAAATTTTGCGCAACGGAATTGCTACAGACGATCGAATTTTCCAATAGGAATTTTTTTCGTCTGAAAATTTGAGAACCAGCTCTCAATCTTTTGTTGGTGGAAATTCTAAAATTAGAGCATAAACACAGTCAGAATTTCCGTTCAAAAGCTCACATCGGACTTTTGCTGTCAGAATTTCCAATCATGTGTATGGGGCATAAAATGCTAAAGTGCTTCCCATGACACACACACTTAAACACACACTGTTTTGGCCTGTTTTTGGCACAAACATTTCCCCCACGTACTCTTGTTTCTCTCTTTTTATCTAATTTATCCACAAAGACTAATATACTACACAAAGCTCTATGTGCTATGTCAGTAGTATAAAAATGAATAGAATACAATAGTTTATACTTTTCAGTTTCTTTGCCACAAACTGCAGCTAGCAATTATTGGCAGGCTAGCAACATTACACACCTTTAGTGATAGAGTAGTTTCCAACTGTAGTTGGTAAGGTGAGTTGTAAGGTGTAAAACAGAATTGAGTAACTAACAAGTATTTTGAACTGCTATTTTTCCCTTTAATTATTTTAACACCTACATTTACACATCTAAGAATACCTTATTCCATGTTTTGGCACCTGCACAGAATATACTGTGTTTTTTACAGTATTGTATTAATACGATCTTATGGAAAGTGGCATTATATTTGCAGTGATAATGGAATATCACCACCACAACTCAGAAGGTGATAAAGACATACAGTATACAATACCTGTTCAATTTTGTTTCTAAAGAAAATGTATTTTGCTACCTCTGAACATCTTTTAGTGAAGATATAAGATGGGCAATATACAGTAGTGTAATTTTAGTAAGCACACATCAAGTGTTGTCAAAGTGACACTAAACTCTAGTTAAAAAAAAAAATCAATTCAAGTATGTATTCTTAACTCAAAAAAGTATTTTCTATTGCTCCTCTAAATCTCCAAATCCCTTTTTTTTTGCTGCTGTGATGTGACTTTTTGTTAGAGGGTGGCTACAGTCATTCTCCATGGACCCACTGTATGTAGGAACATAGTCACCCTCTCTTGCTTGCTCTGGAGCTGCACTAGGGACTGCACCCTAGAACTACCGCCCTTGTGTATGATCGTGGCCGCACTGTGTTTTTAGGACATGGCGCGACCCCGATCTGTTGGTCTGATGTGCGTACACACCATCGGACCAAAATCCCCTCGGACCAGAACACGGTGACGTAGAACACAACGACATGATGAAAAAACTAAGTTCAATGCTTCCAAGCATGCGTCGACTTGATTCTGCGCATGCGGGGGATTTTGGTCCGGTGGTTTGTGTACTAACCATCAAACCTGTCCGACGGACAGGTTTCCAGCGGACATGTTTTCAAGCATGTTTGGAAATTTTTGTCGGCTGGAAAACGGTCCGATAGGCCGTACACACGATCGAACATGTCCGCTGAAACTGGTCTGTGGACCAATTTCAGTGGACATGTTCAATCGTGTGTACGCGGCCTTAAGGACTAGATTCACGTAGGAGCGCGTATCCTATTTACGTTACACCTCCGCAACTTTTACAGGCAAGTGCTGTATTCACAAAGCACTTGCTTCATAAGTTGTGTCGGCGTAGCGTAAATGGGCTGGAGTATCTGCGTGCAATTCAAAATGGGCAGGTAGGGGGTGTGTTGTATTTAAATTAACGGTGACCCCAAGTAAATGACGCGCCAAACGAACTGCGCATGCGACGGCCGTGGACATATCCCGGTGCGCATGCTCCAAATCACGTCGCAAATAGTCAATAAAAACGACGTGAACGTAACTTACGCCCAGCCACATTCTAAATCGGCTTACGCAAACGACGTAAAATGTATACATTTTGACGCGGTCCCGACGTCCATATTTAACATTGGCTGCGCCATCTTTTTGTTAGAATATCTTTACGCCTGAAATCACCTTACGTAAACGGCGTATCAGTACTTCGACGGCCAGGCGTGAATCGGCGTATCTAGCTAATTTACATATTCGACGCGTAAATAGACGGAAACGCCACCTAGCGGCCAGCATAAATATGCAACTAAGATACGACGGCGTAAGAGACTTACGCCGCTTGTATCTTAGCTCAATCCCAGCGTATCTGATTCTTTGAATCAGGCGCCGAGATACGACGGTGGACATTCAGACTTAAGACGGCGTATCTGTAGATATGCCGTAGTAAGTCTACCTGAATCTGGCCCATACTGTATATATTTTTTGTCTTGTTTCGATTCCGTAATCTAGTTATTTAGTTTTGTTAAATTTAGTTGATTTATTCAGTTCGTATTCGGAATTTGTATTCAGAATTCGTATTCAGAATTCGTTTTATGTCTTTTAATTTTTCTTTTTTTCTTTAAATGTACAGATTTTTTTCAATTCTAAACATTTAAAGCAATACATTTTAAATCAGTCAAATCGAAAACTTTAGTTTTTAGTTTTTTTCGATTCGAATCTGGCAAAGTGAACAAACAAAAGAAAATTTTTCATCAAATTACAATGACTCTTTAAATCACCTTTGGCTTAACAAAAACAACATAATTTTTCAACTGGTACTCTAATAACACACACAGTCTTTGAGCAATATGTGTACAGTTAGAATTCGACTGGAGTTCGATGTAAAATTTGATTAAAATTTCTATTTGAATTTCGGAAATTCGTACGAATTTCGTCTCGTTTTTCGGGGCATTCGGTAAAATTTGTTTATAATGTAATTTGGTTATTTTGATATATCTGAATCTCCAAATAACTAAAAATGTGTCTGAATATTATTTCAGGACGAAATGAACCACACGTGTCTGTTTTGAACCCCTGACTAGTTTTCACTGCTAACAGGCTTCATTTAAAGAGATTTTGCTGCTGCTCTTGGCAAGTTCCCCTCACTTCCTGTCTGGTAAAACACTTAGAGCAGGGGTCCGCAAGAAAATAAATCTCTCTAAATGTGCCCCAACAGCAGTAAAATTTGTCAGGGGTTCTACTTAATCCCCATCTAGCCAAAATTTAAGAAAAATAAATGTTGACACACATTTTAGTGAGGTATTAAAACCAAAACTGTAATATATTGCAGCTTACTAATCCTTAAATGTGGTGGTTGTATAAGTTTTCTTTTAATGCAGAATTGCAGATGATAGAAAGCTGCATACTGGGCTAAAAAAAAAAAAAAAACGTTTGAAATTATATTAACGTGTTACAGATTATATGAGATTTTATTGAATGGGTTCAGACCTACTTTATTCTTCACACATAGGCAGAGCTTTTTTTCTCAGAAAATAGGTGCAGGAACTCAACCACGACCAGTTCAGAATTCACAAACAGTAGAAGGGTCTTAAAGGGGCATTAACTACCAGAATTGCATTACATACAGTTCAGAGTTCAGGTGATTACAAAGCTGTCACTTGTAAACAAAGAAACCAGACTTCTGTGTTTACAAGTGATTGTGGTGAGCAGGCACCAAAGGGTCTGAGCCAAAAGGTGGTGGAACTGAGTTCCCCCAAGTTCCCCCTGAAAAAAAGCCCTGCACATAGGACCTGCCAAAAGATAAACAGGCAGGTATCTTCTGCACAATGATTGGCAGAAAGACATCTGCCAACCTTTAAGTGTTACACAAGATAAAAATTACCCCACCCAATACAGATCGTTCTTAAAATATTTGTAAATATGTTTGCTATGCTTACAGTGTATAGATGGCTGTTTAACCTTTGATTTGTGATATAAATGTCATATTTTGCTAAGAAGTTATTACCTTGTGTTGAATGTTTTCTTGAACACTCTTTGTTTTGTATTCCCATCATGTCACCATTTATTGTAAAAGGAGATTCTGTAAAAGTCAATGAGATCGCTGTGATGCTGTTGCAAGTGGCGAGCCGCAAATGTTGTCATATGCTCAAAAATCATGACCTCTTTAAAGAACACCAACTGTAACCTAAGGCGTTCTTTGCCTGGCATTAATCTACTACAGTCAGTCAAACTAAATAAACTCTTAAGAATTCAAAGCCGAAAATGAGATGTTATAGGACCTTATTATCATGTCCCGAGGTCACTTTGTAGGTTAATCTCAATAACATTCTCCCCAGAGTTAAACAAGGATACTGAAATTTGATTAGAGACAAATGTCACCATGTCTGTTTAGCTGTATGTTTATGGAAACAAATTCTTCAAAAATTAAGAGACTTACTGAACAGAAACTTTTAAGAGCATTTGTTATAACCAAATGCAGTACATTAAATGGTGGTGTATCCACCATTTAATGTACCGCATTTGGTTAGAACAAATGCTCTTAAAAGTTTCTGTCAAGGCAACAAGTGAAGTCTACAAACTTCTAATTTCAAGTGCAGGAAATTCAAAAATTCTAATACATTTCCCTTACTCTAAGTTTATGTAATTAATTTCCGTCAGTTCATAGAACATTCTGGTTTGTGATGTGCTACTTCTCTTTCGCCATGTGTAGGAAGCAAGTAGCCTACAATGAGTAGAGTTAAAGTGTAACTAAGAGCATTAACAGAAAATCCAGAAAAAAACACACTTTTTAAGCGATCATAAGATATATGTATCGTTGGTACAAAGCTTTTGATACCTGATCATTTTTTTTTTTTTTTTCCATAAAGTTTATTGAAGTTTGTACAGGTTACAGTATCTTAGTACATCACATTACGGTAACATTCTCAACAGAGGCAAAGTACTACAACGAATGTGTCGAACACAACATCGTTAACAACAATGTTCCAAACGCATCGCAATAAGACATTAATAGTATTGCGTATAGGGGGGGAAACTGTATGAATAAAGACCTTACAATGTTGTTGGGATCCCCTCCCAGGGGGGAAACCCCTTGGACAGCGATTCTCTACGGTCGGGGTCGAAGAGATCTACAAGAGGTGTCGTGGACCAGGCCAAGTGAACAAGAGAACAGACAGAACTGAAGGCATCGGACCCTTGTAAACAGTCCCAATCACCACCCACCCCTGACGGGAACTAATCTGTGGGTGGGAGGGCACCATTTGCACTTGCCGAATGAGGGCAGGTCGGCCTGGTCCTATTGTGTGGCGTATAAAAAGTCATTTCATGCGGTCCTTGGTCCTGTGTTACACTTCTACCACTCCGTTTTAAAGAGAGCCCACTCCAGCATTTAGGAGGAGGTGTCGCCCTCCCCTACACATGAGTCCGGAGTGGTTTCCTCAGGCTGTGAGGCCTGCGCCGAAGCTTGTAGTAACAGGGTAGGAGGGAGGAAGGGAAGAAAGGAAATAAAAAAGGGGGGGGTACTGTAGGGGTGTTATAACCGTTTGACCGTCCATACGGTTGAGATTCTGCGCCATCCGGTGCATGTCAGTGTAGGGGCTAGTCAGGAGTTGTCTGCGGGCCTGGTGAAAGTGAGGTTCTGTAGTGTGTCCAGCACCCCCAGGTGAGTCTAAACTTCTCAGGCGTGTCCTTAGTCTGGTGGATAATTCTTTCCATCTCTTCAATTTTGTTGACCCTGTCCTGCCAGTCAGTAATGGTAGGTGGTAGGGGGCTTTTCCAGCGTAGGTGAATACACTGGGACGCAGCGTTGATTAACTGAAGGACTAGCGATTTGTGGTACATCGATTGAGGTAGGGAGGTATGGTGGAGCAAGTATTGCGCCGGGGTGAAATCAGGAGTGAACGTAGTGATTTGTGTGATGAGGTCGTGTACGGCTATCCAGAAGGGTCGAATTTTCGGGCAAGCCCACCAGATATGTAGGAGAGTGCCTTCGGCCTCTCCGCATCTCCAGCAGGTGGGAGGGACCTCCGGGAACAATTTGTGTAATTTGCTGGGAGTTCTGCACCATCTGGAGTACAGCTTGTACCTGTTTTCCTGGGCCGACACGTTTATGGAGCCTTTGTGGGTGTGAGAACAGATCGAGTGCCAGTCATCATCAGAGATGGGGGTCTCGAGATCAGACGCCCACCTCTCATGAATGTCGGTGTTAGCAGACATGTGTGGCGTGAGCTCGGAGTAAAGGGTGGCGACAAGATGTCGTTGCGGCTCAGAGGAGGTACATAGCTTCTCGAAAGGTGTGAAGCTTCTGTGCCACCGGGTAGGTGTCGGCGTGTCCTGTAGAAAGTGCCGCAGCTGAAAGTATTTGAATCGAGGTAAAACTAATTCTGGAAATTTAGCAGTCATTTCTGAGTGGGTGAGGAGCGTGTTGGAGTCAAAGAACTGGTGTGCCCTGAAGGAGGGGGTGGGTTGGTGTTCCTGGAGCCTGCTGGCGCAAAGACCAGCTGTGAAACCTGGGTTGTGATTTAGCGGTGTCATGGGTCCCGGGAAAGGGGGAGTGTCATTGCTATTGGTCAAGTGCTGAGATAGTGGGACCGATCAAGGGGTGGGAGGAGCAGGACCTGGGGGTTAGTTTCGGGTCTATCCAGGGAAGGTGGGAGATCCGAAACCCTACGAATGTCTCTTCCAACTCCACCCAGGCCTTACTTTCCCTGTGGACGTGCCAGTCGACTATTCTCGTCAGTAGACAAGCTTTATGGTATCGGGAGAGGTCAGGCAGGCCTATACCACCCAGGAGTTTGGGGCGAGTGAGCCTGTCCCATTTCAGCCTAGACGGGCGACCCGACCATAGGAAGGTCCTGCAGATTGATTTAAATGAGGTTAAGAAGGCTGTGGGGAGTTTTAGTGGGATAGCTTGCAGCAGATATAAGAGCCTCGGGAGGACGTTCATTTTCAGGATCGCTGCTCTGCCAAACCACGAAAACGTGCCCTTGTTCCATTTCAACAGATCGTTCTTAATTGTTTGAAGGGCGGGTAAGAAGTTTTTTTCATATAAATCTGGGAGTCTTGTGGGCAATTTGATACCTAAATAGGTAATGGCCTCCGGTTCCCATTTAAAGGGGAAATTCTGTTTGCATAGGGCCACGGTGTTCTGCGGGAGGGACACATTCAGTGCCGTGGATTTCCCAAAATTTATTTTGAGGTTAGACAACCTACTGAATAAGCTAAAATCTTTAAGCAAGTTAGGCAAAGTGATCAGTGGGTTTGTCAAGAATAAGAGAACGTCATCTGCGTATGCAGCTATCTTGTATTGCTTACGCTTGATTGTCACGCCCTGTACATCCTGGTTGTCTCGTAAGCGCCTAAGGAAGGGTTCTAACGTCAAGATGAAGATCAAGGGTGAGAGGGGCACCCTTGTCTGGTGCCGTTGCGTACTGAGAAGGCGTTCGACAGGTGGCCGTTGACCCTGACTCTGGCGGAAGGGACTGAGTAAAGAGCCATGATCCTTTGCATAAAGCGCGTGGGTAAACCCGTTTTGAGGAGGGCCGCCTCCATGTAGTCCCAGGCCACTCTGTCAAATGCCTTCTCTGCATCAAGGGACAGCAGGAATCCTTGGGCTTTGGATGTGGACAGCCAGTGGTGAACATTTATCGCCTTTGTGGTGTTGTCCCTGGCTTCCCTACCAGGGACAAAACCCACCTGGTCTGTCGAGATTAAGTTCGGTACGTAGGGGAGTAATCTGTTGGCTAGTATTTTGGCGTATAGTTTTAGGTCCACATTGAGCAAGGAGATGGGGCGATAGTTAGGGACTAGCGTGGGATCTTTGCCGGGCTTGGGGATCAGCGCGATGTGGGCTTCCAGTAGGTCAGTTCCTGTGGAGGGGGAAAAGGGGATGTCATTGAAGGCTTGTGCGAAATGGGGGAGCAGTAGGGAGGAGAAAGTCCTGTAATAGCCCGAGGATAGACCATCTGGGCCTGGGCATTTACCCGGTGTTATTTGTTTCAGGGCTCTAAGTGTTTCATCGTCTAAATGCGTTAAGTCTGGCGGCAGGGTGGAAGGGGACCCATATCTCGAGAGGAACCCCGCCATGAGCTCCTCCCGGGACGTGGGGGACTCCGAATCCCGCGGGGCAGGCAGATCGTATAGAGCGGAGAGGTATGCAGTGAACTGCCCAGCTTTCCGGTCTGATCTATGCAGGATCTCACCGTTAGGGGTGGTGATAGAGTGGATTGTGTTAGCTTCCTTTTTCCTCTGTAGGGCATTGGCCAATAATTTACCCGACTTGTTCCCGAATTCATAGTATAGTTTGTGTGACAGGGAAAATTTGCGTTTTAACCTCACGTGAAGCTCCTCGAGCAGGGCCTTCCTGGCTACCAATAAAGCCTCAAGCGTGTTTTCCGCTTGGGAGCGTTTGTGCGCACGTTCCAAGATTCTTATCCTGTCTGTAAGCTCATTGATTTGGGCAGCACGGAGTTTGCGCCTTTGTGACATGAGAGATATCAGTTCCCCTCTGAGGACACATTTATGTGCTGACCAGACCGTAGCCGGTGCCACCTCAGGGGAGGAGTTATTCGTAAAGTAATGTGCTATCTTTTCGGCTAGGATGGCAACGTTGCCTGGGTCAAGGAGGATAGAATCATCCATCCTCCAAGCAGGTCACCCAGGTGTCTGCCCGTGCCATGCGAGCGTCATGGTGATGGGGTGGTGGTCTGACCACACCCTGGGTTCGACCGTAGCGTCTACAAGGCGGAATAGGTCCGCTTGAGTAAGAAAGAAAAAGTCAATGCGGGAGTATTTAGCATGTAGAGGCGAGTAGAACGTGTAGTCCTTAACTGTCGGATATAACGTGCGCCAGGAGTCATGGAGGGTAAGGAGATTTAGCTGGGTTTTGATAGCCCGGAGAGCCCGATAAGTCAGACATGAGGTCCCGTTAGAGGTGTCAAGGAGCGGGGTCAGGGGTACATTAAAGTCACCCCCCAGGATCAGCATTCCAGATTGGAAGGCTGTCAGGTGTAGGATAGTGTCTCGAAAGAACTGGACGTGGTGCGAGTTTGGGGCGTACATATTTGCAATGGTTACTGGTGTGTTGTTGAGCCTGCCCTTAAGGAATAGGAACCTCCCCTGCGGGTCCCTTTGGACGTCATCTACCTGTAGGGGGCAGTGTCGGGAGACCAGTACGGAAACTCCTTTAGATTTAGAGGTATCATTGGTTGCATGGAACACAGTCGGATAGTGACGGCTTCGCAGTGTAGGGATACTGTCTGACCTGAAGTGGGTTTCTTGCAATAATACTATTTGAGGTCTTTCCCTGTGTATAGAGGTGAGCAGTAAGGATCGTCGTTCAGGCGTGTTAAGGCCCCGAACATTCAGGGAATACAGTTTGATATTCAGAGAGGACGAATCCCATTGTGGGGCAATTTGAGAGGGGTTCAGAGCGGCAGTCATAGTCAATAGCGAGGGGCGGGGGAGGACCAGTCGGGATAGGAGTGGAGGGGATGTCAGGAGGAGGGGGGGCAGGGGGAAAGGTGAGGGGGGGGGATCAGGAGGTAAAGAAACTGGGTGTCAGGCCCAGTACGGGGGTGGGGTCCACGCACTCGTGAGGGGGAGGTAGGCTCCCCCCGAGTACGGTCTTGCCACCAATAGGTACAGTGCACCCCAGACAGGCGCCCCTCACCAGTAGGTACACCTGCCCGTAGGTACAACCGTGTGGGGGTTGGTCAGTTCAGGCCGGGAGACCTTATGTTATTGGGTAGCAAACGGAACAAATAAACCAATGAAGTCAAACTCTAAACTGAGGAATGAAAAAGAAATGAAGGGCGATATGCCACCCCAGAGCAACATTGTGAGTAGGCGGGGCACTTAACCCTGAACCAGCTGTCTAAAGGGGGAGCCCACGTAGACCCTGAAAGTGGAGCGGTATGTTTTCCCCGGAAGAGATCGGGCCCCCAGCCTCCTGGGGGAGTGGTTTGGGATGAAGGATTCCCTCCACATAGGTTAGGGAACCCCCTCACCAACGCCACCCCCCTTTGCAAAGCCACTACACCCGGAGCCGGATGGCGCGTCGCTCACCCCCGTGCAAACCGGGTACGTGGCGCTGCGCCCCCTGCTAGAGACTGTGGAAGTATTACCCCCCCGCAGCCATGCCAGGAGTGCCTCACTGTCGCTGTAACCGCTGTAACCCCCCCAGTCATCATATGTACTGACCTTGCTTTTCCTCCTAGAGCCTGCCCACAAACCAAACCCGCAGGCAATCACATAAACAAACACAGGATGAATATATCTCACAGTTTGTTAGTCTTCCCAGAGATCGGAGAGGGGGGCCCAGAGTCACAGTGTGCGATCTCCATGTGGGCCCCGCGGGGTCATCCCCAGTGGAGGCTTTAGGGCATGCTTGGTCACTAACAGGTCCCTGCAGGACATCAGCCGGGGATATCTCCCCCGCATTGGGAGACCATTCCTGTCAGCGTGCATAGTGTCCCTGACGGTAGGAGCAACAGCGCAGAACTGTGGAGGGCAGGAGCAGGTGAACCGTCTGGGTGCCAGGTGTCCAGGGAGCGTGGAATCGAGGGCGGCTTCCCAAGTCTCGAATCAGCAGCACAAAGAGGGCCATATTGTCCGTCGGAGTAGGTGCAAGCGACAGGCTGGGGATGCCACTGACCTGAGGTAGGGCTTGTAGAAGTATCTGTTCCATCGAGTGGCAGCCTATTGGTTTCCGCAAGCGACGCAGCAACTAGCCTATGAGACTGTGTCCGCGGTCGCAGGCCGCAGGTAGAGGAAACGGCAGGCTCGTTTACTTGGTCCGGAACTATCTGATGCCGTGATCCCATGGCGGACAGAGTTCCCGGCGGACACTAGCCTTTTCCTGGTCCTGGATTCGGCTATGCAAGGTCTGCTGACGTAGCGGAATAAGGGAGGGCGGGGCTAGTGGGGCCGCCCTGCCAAGACGGATTTCCATACGCTATGAGACCTGGGAGTTGTAGTTTTGGGCTGTGATCCTGGACTGTGGACCCCGCGACCCAGTTGGAAGCATGGCCGACGCGTGTAGCGATCCGAGCCTATTAAAAGTTTACGGGCAAGCCATGATCGGTAGTGAGCGGTCAGACCGGAAGACCGTGGGGCCACAACAGTACACTTCGGGGAGCGGTGTAACAGTCGGCAGGGCGACACAAAAAAAAACCCAAAATAAAACCACTGGTACTCAGTCCCGAGGTAGATAAAGGGTCTACGTGGAGAAGGCTTAATGAAAAACGGAAACTGTAGACTATTCTACTGGGTCATAGCCAGCTTACTCACAGAACAGGGCGGGTAGTCGAACAATCCAACAGCGGGGGAACAGAGGCATATCGCAATCAGTGAGGAGTAAAAGTCTTGCAGGCGACTAATAATCCCTCCTCGCTCTTCGGGCTGCCGGCGGAGGGGAGAGTGCTCGGTCAGACCTATGGGATCGCGGGCCGTGTTGGACACGGGAGCTTGACGGGGAACGGCGGCGGCGGTTCCCCGTACGTTGTGTCTCCATCTGTTCGTCCCTTGGAGCGGACCAGCGGTGCACCGATTGTCGGTAGGCCGCGTACCATTCCGGTACTGCCACGAGGGGTATCCCGAGGGTATCGCAGAATCGCGGCAGGTCCTCCGGGACCTTCAGCAGCGCGGTGCGGCCTTGGTGGGAGGCCGACAGACAGAAGGGGAACTTCCATTTGTATCCTATATTTTGAGCACGTAGGACGTCCAGCAGAGGTCTCAAGTCGCGGTGGTGTTTGAGCGTGATGCCCGACAAATCCTGGAAAATCTGGATCGGGGCGTCCCGATGGGACAGCTGCTTGCCCCTGGCAAATTTTAAAATGTCCTCTTTTAGTTTGAAGTCAGCCAGGCAACAAACTACATCCCGGGGGGGATCCGTGTCTCTTCCCTTGGGACGTAGGGCCCGGTGGATCCTGTCCATGGCGATATGGGTCTGCGGGGGCCTGTTGAGGACGGAGTTGAACACACTCGTCACAGACTGTGGGACGAGGTCTCCCTCGATCGATTCAGGTAGGCCCCGTACCCGTAGGTTATGTCGGCGCCCCCAGTTGTCAAGGTCTTCCAGGTGTCGGTTTATCTCCCTCAGTTGAAGGGTATGGTCGTCCACCTTCATGGTTGTTCGGTGGAGGATAGTTTTGTGCTCTTCCACCGTGTCTTCTGTGCGGGCGACTCTGCCACTGAGGGAGCGGACCTCCAGCCGGAGGTCGGAGATGGCGGCCGTTAGGGTGTCCTTGATGTCCGCTGCTACACTCCCCAGATCGTCGATTGTGAGGTAACGTTGTGGACCCGCAATCTGTACACCCGACACGTTCGGAGCCGGAACCGGCGGAGTTAAGTCCATAGTCGGTCTGAGGATTATTTCCGAGCGCTCCTGTCCGGCCGGCTGTGCGAGGTCTGAGGAGGCTCGTTGGCGGGAAGGCGCCATGTTTCCTCTCTGTGCCCGGAACAGGTCCGGTATAGTTTGTGCCATTGTGTTGGATATTTCTCTGGGTGAGCGGGACCTGGAGGTGGACGAGGCTCTGGAGGCAGTACCCATGTCTCTTGGGTAGAGAAAAACAAGCTGGGTGATCCGTAGTAGGCAAATGTAGCTCCGGGGTGGCAAGAGCTCAGAAATCAAGCGTCCATCTCCCTTCAAGGTCCGGCCACGCCCCTTGATACCTGATCATGACAGTTCATCCGATATTATCTGATTTGACAAGCACACATTTTTTTCTCATACGATACCAGGTTGTACGATTGTTGTTTAACCAGTACAGTTGTTGTGCCCAAAATACAATAAAAATACACTACAACACATTTCATCACTTTCCTGAATTTTTATTCTATCCTATGAGAATTTTTTTAACTTTAGTAACCTATTCTGTACTTGCGTCTAGCAAGCGAAAAAAAGTCGGGCAATCTGCCGTCCGATTTTCGAGTTCTGTGTATGGGGCGTTAAGGCAAAACATTTTATTATGCTTGGTAGTGGTGAGGGGTAGAATCTTAGTCAGGTTTTTATTGCTGTCTTTCCAAATGAAAACTCCTCTATTTGTCTTGGCGACCTTTGTCATTGAGAGGAAATTAAAAATAGAATAGTGTTTTTTCAAAGGGAATACTTCTGTTGACAATTATCTGAAAGGGGATGTCGGATAGAAATATATAGATATGCACACTAAAGGGTGTTAAGAAATTAGCTAGTGCTCCATGAAGGAGCCTCTGACCTCCTTCTAACATATTGCATTTGAGCCTGAATGGCCAATGGTTGAGCCTGAATACAGTCACATGAGGAGGAGGAAGAAATAAACCCTGTGTAAGCTCCAACACTGTCCAACATTGAACTTATAAATGGTTTAGATTCAGCACTCAGATAAAACAACTAAGTGGCAGGGGAGCTGAATGCAGCAAAGGGCCTAATTCCAAAAAATTGGCTACACCCACAGAGGCCATCCATAAAAGAATGGATTCAACGAGTTGATTACATATCAGAAATGGAGTACCTGGGACGAGTCAGCCTGGTAGAAGAGGCCAGAAGTAGAACAGTCTGGGAGCAATGGAGAGCATTCAAAACGTCAGAAAAATTTGTACAAGCAATGACAGAATTAGATAGGTAAGATCTAGGTAATATTAGAGAAATCAAACCTAAGAGGGGATTGACAGAACCGAAGAGTGGGGGGGGGGTTAAGAGTAGAGGGGAATAATAAGATGAAAGTAGGGGCGGGATCTTTTCTATGTAATGATGGCCATAACTAGAAAAAGTCTATTTACAAGTGATTTACCTGCTTTCCCTTTTCGTTGGCATATAGAAAAAAGAAAAGAAGCAAATAATAAAAAAATATATATATATATAATATATATATATATGTATATATATAAATAAAATAAAAATGTGATGCGAGACATCACATGTGTTGCGAGACCATAAAAGAGACATGAAGGAATTACCGTGAGCATGTTTTGCTGTCCCATTTCCCTGTTGAGTCTGATGTGGAAAAGTAAAAAAAAAAAAGTGGCAGGAGAGCATATGGAAAATGATTGTCAATGGATGTCTTTAAAGTCCAACTGAGAAATCTACTCCCTGACCTCCAGGCACCGGTCCTATTTTCCTGAAGAGTCCCACCAGTAGTATTTTGTTTTACCTTATACTTACAATTTCCGAATATCTTTAGGTGGGTTATGTGCAGGGCTGGTGCTACCACTAGGCAAAACTAGGCAGCCGCTAGGGTGCACTGCTGACTAGGGCACCCGGCCACTGGTGTTCCTACTCTCTTCTCAGCAAGCAACTAGGTCTCATCATCAGCAGGCAGCTGCCTCTCCGTTCGCTAATAGTGTCAGAGGTGCAGTGGCAGCGGAGGACTGTGTCAGTGTCCGACTCCTGAATGAATGGAAGCAAGCAAACATTAATTGATGGATGCTGGTGAGGCTGCATTTGATGGATGCTGGTGAGGCTGCATTTGATGGGCGCTGGTGAGGCTGCATTGATGGGCGCTGGTGAGGTCGCATTGATGCGCGCTGGTGAGGTTGCATTGATGGGCGCTGGTGAGGCTGCATTTGATAGGTGCCGGTGGGGCTGCATTTGATGGGCGCCGGTGAGGCTGCATTAGATGGGCGCTGGTGAGGCTGCATTTAATGGGCACTGGTGAGGCTGCATTTGATGGGCACTGGTGAGGCTGCATTTGATGGGCGCTGGTGAGGCTGCATTTAATGGGCGCTGGTGAGGCTGCATTTGATGGGCACTGGTGAGGCTACATTTCATAGGCACTTCATTAAAGGAGTTCTCTAAGCTAAAACTTTTAACCCCCGCTGTGCCCGGGCTGTAAAACTATACAAAATAAACTTTCACTTACCTGCCTACGATCCCCCGTTGTTCCGTTATCGCCGCCCGTGCTCCGGTCCCTGCCAGCTTCCTCTTCCTGCGGGTCGGTGACTCACTCTGCGCTCAGCCTATCAGCGGCCGCAGCAATGTCCCGCCGCGGCCGCTGATAGGCTGAGCGCAGAGTGAGTCACCGACCTGCAGGAAGAGGAAGCTGGCAGGGACCGGAGCATGGGCGGCGATAACGGAACAACGGGGGATCGTAGGCAGGTAAGTGAAAGTTTATTTTGTATAGTTTTACAGCCCGGGCACAGCGGGGGTTAAAAGTTTTAGCTTGGAGAACTCCTTTAAAGGTGGGGTATACATGGGCAGAGCAAATGGGGTGGAGTCAGGAGTGGAGCAAAAAGGCGGAGTCAGGGGTGGAGCCAAGGGGGGCCCCCTGGAGACGTAATCTACACGAAACGTATGTCAGCGGCGTAGCCTGGTCACGCTGTTTTGATTGCCCAACCATCCAGTCTCTGCAACAGGCGCACAGCTGACGGTGGTATTAACGCGATTTACCGACACGGAGGTGACGGGTTCCATGTTTACTGACAGGCCTGCAGACCCAGTGTCGGGATGGGCACTTTTTAATGTAAGTGGCCACTTGGCCCATGTTTTTAGTTTCTTTTTAAAATAAAAACCGTTTGCACTATGAAGTTCTTTTCTGTTCCATGTTCCATCTGTATACGTCTGGAGGACAAGGTTGTTGCCTAGTAATTGTGACGCACTACATGTATGCAAGCATTATCCTGCATAGGCTTTTTAAGTAAAGAGGTCCACCATCTCTGGTAAGCGCATTACCACTAACGAGCATGTTTGGGGTGTCGATCTTTGTTTATAGTGAAGGAACACTCAGAAGCACATATTGAATGAGAATAATTTGTCTACATTATCTTGGGATTTTCACAGTGACATCTCACCAATAGAATTTGTGACATCCAGTTGTTTGACCACGGCTATTAGTCATCACTTTAATATTGGACTCATATGTGCAGACTCAGTCTGTGTCGGCTTAGCCAGTGTGTTTTTGTCTAAGATTTAATTTATCTAATTGCTTATTAATTTGGATTATTCAATTAATTCATATATTGCTATTTAATTCACTTGTTTGGGAACTATTTAATATATGTCCAATCACCACTTAATTAGTCATTATATATATATACAGTGACCACTACTCTTCACAGCGCCCCCTATCACAAAATCATTCAAGGACATGTAAACATCTGTGACTTATATAGAATCCAAAATGTAATGCGACCATTTTAGGATTCTCTTTTTGCTTATTTGGCAATATACTGCCACATATGTGATATACACATAGGACTTGATAGCCTTGCTTAAAGGAGTTGTAAAGGCAGAAGGTTTTTTGTCTTAATGCATTCTATACATTAAGATAAAACACCTTCTGTGTGTAGCAGTGTCCCCAGCACCCCCTAATTACTTACCTGAGCCCCATCTCTCTCCAGCGATGTCCACAAGTGTCTAAGCTGTTCCAGAGACTCCTCCTGATTGTCTAAGACACAGCAAAGTGCCATTGGCTCCCGTGGCTTTCAATAAAAATCAGTTAGCCTATCAGGGGAGAGGGAGGGTGGGGCCAGGTTGGGGCTCCATGTCTGACCAGATACACAAAAATATAGCAGGCTGTTGACTGAGGGTCACGCGATAGAAGGTGTAGCCAGGAACAGCAAAGAGGGACCCGAGAAGAGGAGGATCCGGGCTGCTCTGTGCAAAACCAGTACAGAGGAGGAAAAAAATGAGCCTTTACAATCACTTTACATTTTTTAAGGGAAACCTATATTGATTGAATGTGTAGACTGCCACATTCTTAGAATGAAATGACTTGCATTCTGAAAATACTGCTTTCCTGACTGCTGTGCTTCTCTAGTAACGGTAATAGTCACTAACATGGACAAGTATGTAGAGCAAAGCTTCTGTCTTTACTCTGACTTTAATTGCTGCATACATGTTCCAGGTCAACAGGAGACAGGCAACAATCATTGTTTTTGAAAGGAGCTAGAATTGGCAGCCTCATATTTGCATTCATGTCCCTACCACACTCAAACAAATAGAATCATTCATTACTGAAAGTTCAACAAAGATGAATTTGTAAGGGATACTGTCTACCAACAGCTCTACTACCATAAGTATCATGATACATCTGTTCAAAATTCTAAAAATATAAACAATTAAGTGTAAATATAATTAGATAAAAAAGTGGAATGCAGAACAGACACAACTAATCAATAATTGTCATGACCATTTACTGTTGCCTTTCGTTTCTCTGCAGACAATTAAATTTGCAAAATTATTCTGCATGACTATTCATTTTAGGACATTAATTATCTAATCAAGCTGTAAACAAAGCAATTACTAGAAGGCACAAGAAAAGAGGATAAGTACCGATCTTCCAAGGATCATCAAAAATTAGCAGAATAGTTCTCAAATGCTATTTACATGATGAATTTTAAAAACCAATGACAAAAAAACATCAAAACTCAAGGCTAAACATGGTAAATCATAGCCGGCAAAGCAAAACAACCCTCTTAAGCATACACAGTTCAAACATTTATTTTTGGGACAAGGCAGGACTTGCTTTTTCAGAAAGATTAGCATCAGTAGTACTGTGATAATTCAAAAATAAAAGATAAATAACTCCAGTTTAAAGCTGACCACAGTCATTAGAAGACAGTTGCTCTGCTGGTTCTTTGAAAACTGTTGGACAACCTGATGTTGGTAGAAACATAAATCAGAGAGGTTTGAAAATCTTGGCCAATAGTTACTGGTTTTTGATTTCGAAAATAGCTCTAGGCATAGTTTTTCTTTGTTTCATACAAGTGTGGAACGGTTAGATCAGGATTATCTAAACTGTTTTTTTTTTGTGATGGTTGTAATGGCAGTGATAATGTTTGTGCTCGAATGAAGGATTTTATATTTAACAACTTAACCACTTCAGCTCCAGAAGGTTTACCCCCTTTTTCATGACCAGGCCATTTTTTTGTGATACGCCACTGCGTTTAACTGACAATTGCACGGTTGTGCGTCATTGTACCCAAATAAAATGAATGTCCTTTTTCCACAAATAAAGTTTTCTTTTGGTGGTATTTGATCCCCTCTGTGGTTTTAATTTTTTTCACTAGAAACAAAGAACAATTGACAATTTTGAAAAAAAAACAACACTTTTTACTTTCTGCTCTAAAACATTATCCAATGAAAAAAAATGAAAAAAATAAAATAAAAATTAGGCCAATATTCTGCGACATATTTTTGGTAAAAAATCCCAATAATTGTATATTGATTGATTTCACAAAAGTTATAACGTCTACAATCTATGGGAGTTTTTTTTTTTACTAGTAATTGTGACGATCAGCGACATACACACGGTCGTTTTTTGTCATGAAATCAAACGACATTTTAAAAAACGTCATTTAAAATGATCGTGTGTGGGCAAATCGCCGTTTTATGTCTTCTGAAAAACAAGCAAAAAAAAATTCGAACGTGCTTCAATTTTTTATGTAGTTTTTCAGAATGTCGTTTTTTGTGTCATAAATGATCGTGTGTGGGCAAAACGACATTTAAAACAACATTTTTAAACCCGTGCATGCTCAGAAGCAAGTTATGAGACAGGAGCTTCAATGGAACAGAGTGCCGTCGAATGTGGTGTACGTAACCACGCTTTGCAAGAGCATTTTCAGAAAACGATAGTGTGTAGGCAACATCGTTCTTTAAAATGAAGTTTGAAAAACGTTGTTTTGTTTCGTGAGATAAAACAACGTTTTTTTTACATCACAAAAAGTGATCGTGTGTACGCGGCATTATAGCAGGACTTTAATATTGCGGCGGACAAATCGGACACCAAAATTACACTTTCGAAACTTTTTTGGGGATCAGTGACATTATTACAGTGATCAGTGTCAAACTGCCACACTGTCACTGTACTAATGACACTGGCAGGAAAGGGGTTAAAATCATGGGCGATCAAAGGGTTATCTGTGTGCCTAGGGAGTGTTTACTAACTCTGGGGGAGGTGCTTTTACTACTCAAAGGAACCATGTCTTCTGTACTTACTGAATGACAGTCTGCCTTGTTTACATAGGCAGACTGTCATTCTGTCAGAGCACCGAACAATCGTCAGGTCCCGGTGGACATCGGGTCCACGGGACCCGCTGATTGGCTCCAGCTGTGTAAAATCAAAGCGGGAGCGAGCCAGTGGGAGCGAGCCAGTGGCAGCATGTGCTCTCGCCCAAAACCCAGAAGTGCAGAATCACATGTATACATGATTCTGCACAGAGAGACCTATCTGTAGCAGTAAATCTGCTATGGGGCAGTCGTAAAGAGAATAATGTACATCTAAACCCAATCTCAAATGAGCTTTAACATAATATTGGAGAAGTCTGGGATTAAAATAAAAATAAAAACATGCATACTTACCTCCATGCTTCATGCTCACGTGACCGCTGATCTTTTTATTTTCAGCCTGCTCTGAGCAGACTGCGGTGTCAGTCGCTCACTCTAATATTTTTAAAGGGGACAAAATACTCTGCTCTTTTGTGTCTTTCTACTTTATAGATGTGAAGTTGACTCTTCCCTTTACCCTCATAAAGATGCTAAAGACATTTAATATAACCTGTTTTCATCACATACTGTATTTATTGGTGTATAACACTCACTTTTTTTACCCTGAAAATAGAGGGTAAACTGTGCCTGTGTGTTATACGCAGGGGGCAGTGGAAAGTTTTTTTCCTGAAACTTCCCTCTTAGGCCACGTGCACACGATCAGTCCATCCGATGAGAACGGTCCGAAGGACTGTTTTCATCGGTTAACCGATGAAGCTGACTGATGGTCTGATGTGCCTACACACCATCAGTTAAAAAAAACGATCGTGTCAGAACGCGGTTATGTAAAACACAACAACGTGCTGAAAAAAACGAAGTTCAATGCTTCCAAGCATGCGTCGACTTGATTCTGAGCATGCACGGCTTTTTAACCGATGCTTTTGCATACTAACGATCGGTTTTGACCTATCGGTTAGATGTCCATTGATTACATTTTAAAGCAAGTTCTATTTTTTTTTGACCGAAGGATAACTGACCGATGGGGCCAACACACGATCGGTTTGGACCGATGAAACCAACCTTCAGTCCGTTTTCATCGGTTTTTACCGACCGTGTGTACGCAGCCTTAAAGTTATACGTCGATAAATACAGTATTTATTTTAGGCCCAGAGAGGTTATCATTGAGTTTCTGTGCTTCTCTATGCAATGCAGGCAGATCGTAGCTGGGGGAAGGAGCCGATAGAATGCTGTACATAACTTTCTAAAAAGATCACAGCCATCTGCCCCAAGCCCTGATGCAAGCACTGGCCTGGCTCTTGGGGCGAGTTATGCAAATATAAAAATTCCATGATGGGTGGGTATCAGTTTGGAGTGGGTGTTCTTAGGAAGACTGCATTTTGCATTCAAACCAAGCTAGGTAACCCCCACAGGCGATGCTGAGCCTCCATGATTGAAAGAACTAAAATCTAATGAATAAAAGGAGCAGACCTGGAAAAGTAGGGCTAGGGGGAAAAGGGCTAGATTATGCTAGCTATTCACCAACAAAGAAATTCGGCTTTTAATTAAGCAGTCCAAAACTTTTTAAAGAAAGTGCTAGTTCACTGTCTGTCACATTTATTAATGGTCAGACTGTAGTCAGCAAAACACATGCCTCTTTATTGGTGGTCAGTCAATGTAAAAATAGCTCCTGCAGTAATGGTCAATGGGAATAAAAAATGCACATTTATTGGTGGTCATTGGGAGCAATAAATGCCCCTGTGTCAGTGGTAGTAAAGAATGCCCCAGTGTTAGTGGTTATTAGTGGTAAAAAAAACAAAAAAAAAAACCCTGGTCAGTGGGAGCAATAATTGCCACTGAGTCAATGGGAACAATGTGCCCCTTTGACAGTAAGAGGAATTGTGGCCTTTGCATCAGTGGGAGTAATGGTCCCTCTGTGTCAGTGGAAGAAATGGTGCCCCTGTGTCAGTGATCAGTGGGAGTAATGGTCCCTCTGTGTCGGTAGGAGAATGATGCCCCTTTGTCAGTGGTCAGTGGGAGTAATGGTCCCTCTGTGTCAGTGGAAGAAATGATGCCCCTGTGTCAGTGGTCAGTGGGAGTAATGGTCCCTCTGTGTCAGTAGAATGATGCCCCTTTGTCAATGATGGATTGATGCCCCTGTGTCAGTGAGAGGAATGCTGCCCCTGTGTCAGTGAGAGGAATGCTGCCCCTGTGTCAGTGGGAAAAGGTGTCTCATTATTGGTGTTCAGTGGTCACCGTCCTGTAGGCTCCTAATTCCAAGTCACTCCTCATATCAACATAAGGGTTGGGGCTATACAGGCACCATCAGGGAGGTGATCACTCTGTCTGGTTCTCGAATGCTCTGCAGGGGGCAGTTTATGACAGCCTGTAGGACCTAGTTTGGAGACTGTTGCTATTAAAGTGGTATTAATGCATTGTTTAAAAAAACAAAAGCAAACATATTATACTTGAGCAGTTCCAATTCTCTTCTTTTTGGGTCCTCCGTTGGTTCTACTGGCACCTCCCCCTCAAGAAGTGCCCTCAGTGAGAGGGGCAAGCTGCATGCTCACACATAGAGCCATGGCTTGGCCCCACCCCCCGATCTCTCCTCATTGGCTTGGGGGGCTGGGGGGGCCACTGCGCACAGAAAGTTTTTAACCTTCATGAAAGTAAAAAACCTTCAGCCTTTAGAACCACTTTAATGAAAGAACATATACTGTAAGAAGGAGAGCATTGAAATGTAAAAAAGTCAGAAAAAACAAATATGAAAGAGATTGGCATTTTTTTAATAATTTTTGCTGATGTAAAATGTATAGATTTCTTGTAATTAGCACAGTTTTCATCATGTTTCACACCAAAGGGATTTTGACGTATATTGGCACCGTTTTCTTATTTACATACTTGTCATATTAATACACACAAGCATATAAATAATCAGCACCACACACACAATCATGCACATAGCTCTGCACTGCATACATAAACATACACAGCTCTCCAGATAATCTGTGAGAGCTGCAGATGGTGCAGCTCTTTAGGTACAAGGGAAGATCCCGGGTGGCCCTAATACAATTTTTAGCCTAGGTTCACACTGGAGCGATTTGTAATGCGATTTGAGAGATCAAATCGCATGACAAGTCGCAGCCTATTGGCGGCAATGGCACTGTTCTAATAGGTGCGACACCGATTTTGAGGCTCCGCACCGATTTGCAAAAGTAGTTCCTGCACTACTTTTGCAGATTTCAGGTGCGATTTCTATAGACATCTGTGTATGAAGCCACACAAATGTCTATCAAGTAGCACCTGAAATCGCGCTGACCTTGCTACTTTGAAATCGCGCTACTTCAAGTAAAGAAGCACGATTTCAAAGTAGCATCAGTGTGAACCAGGGCTTAAGGCCGATGCTTGATTAAATGTTGTTTTCTCTTTTAATGTGTACAGCTCTATAAAATGTGAAAAAAAGCATTACCTTTAAAAAGTGTTTAAAGTGTGAGTTCACCTTCAAGAATATTTTCAGGAAATTCCCCAATGCAGTTGTAGTACACATCATAGTACATGCCAAAGCTCCTCCTGGTGAAAATGTAGAAGGTCCTCCCATTACAGATGCAGCTTTTGGGGGTCCTCTCTAGAAACAGTGCTGGCCCCTCATTCTTCTTCATGCTGTCATTTGCAGGGTGGGCTGAATATCACAATAATGCACCCCTTAGTGGCCATTCTGGGGCAAACTGTGATTGCTTATGCAGTGCATCCTCTCCTCTACATGATTGGTGATTTGAAAAAATAGTAGCATGTGAGCTCAGCAAGAAAAGGAGACCACGCCTTGCAAAAGCATGGAGTTTGAAGGTCCCAGACAGCTGCTACTTAGCTAAGTTGGAGCTGGGAGAGGACCCACTGCGTCTGCAATTTGAATGCCCGGATCAGCCCCTAGGCAGGGTGTCTTTAGCGAGGGGTAAAAGGGTCATCTTCCCCGGGCCTAGTCATTGTTGAGGGGTCCAAAGCAGCTGAGCTATTCCTTGAGGCTGTGCTGCACCACTGCCTGCAAATAATTCATCAGTGAATTTGGTTATCATACAGGAGATGAGGGCAGAATTGAATGTTGGGAGTACTGGTGATTGGCTGGGTGTTATGTCTGCAGCCTGTGCAGTGACTGACCAGCTCGTTAGGTAAACCTAGAGTGGTTGTCAGTCTCAGGCACAGTCACACTGACCCCTTTCCCTCACCATGTCTGACAAGCTGCAGACCATGGGTTAGCTGAGGAACTTCTTTGCCGGAGAGTTTGGCGTGACCAGTGATCCCCTGACATCCTTTGGAAACTATCAAGGAGAGACTGCTTGGGGGGATGCAGGGGTCTGTGGAGGGAGGGGGTCCAGTGTAATTATGGGGGTAGTATGGGGAAGGAGGCCTTAAGTAATGAGGGGGATAGTACGGGGGAGGGCTGTTGTGTAATGATGGGGTTAGTATGGGAGTGGGGTCCTGTGTAATGATGGAGGAGGGAGTCCTGTGTAAAGATAGGGGTAGTATGTGGGTAGGGGATCGTGTACAATAATGGGGTAGTATGGGGGATGGTGGGTCCTGTGCAATGTGAGAACGAAATTGCATGGGGGCAAGAAAGTGTTTGCCCAGGGTCCAATAAATAATAAAGATGGCCCTTTCCCTAGGGGTACATTATTATGAAATTCAGCCTATCCTGCATACAGCAGAATGGAGAAAAATAGGGATCTTGCATTTTATCCTGAAAGGTTTTCCAAAATCTGCATCTGTAATGGGGGGACCTTCAACATTTGCAACATGAGGTGCTATGGCATGTACTATTCAATGGAAATAAAATTGCATAGTGGGGTTTTCTGAAAATCTTCCTGAATGTGAATGTAATAGTTAAACTCTAAAATATATTTTATTCTGCATTTCAGTGCTCACATTCTATTTATCATGTATGCAGAGTTACATTAATTATTTTCTTACTGTATATTCTTTGCCTTTCTCTTGTGTTTTATGTAGCTTGTACAAAACTAGCAGCTATATTCAGGTTAGGATGAACCCAGCAGTTACCTTTTACCCAGGAGCTCTCTGTGCGAATAGGTTCTGTAATTCGTGGAAACCAGGAGCACCGGAACACACGGGGACAAAGCACATCAAAGAATTTGGAAAAATTGTCAAGAAAGAAAATATATGAGAAAAAATTGTAAAACTTGCAGCAAATGCATAGTAAAAAAAAATATGAAGGAGCAATGAACTGAGGTTCTCATCTATAATATATCGTACGCATACCAGCCACAACAGGCAGTGTAACACTGAGCTTTAAATCAACAGGCTCCATTTAACCAGAAAGCATATCCAGTAGATGATGACCAGTTTGGAATGAAGCCAAAACATGACAACTCAATGTTATTCCATGTGGTTTAACTAATAGTTTTGGCTCTGATAGAAAAAAGGTAAAGTGGCAGCGATTGGATATAAAAATAATAGAATAGCGTATTCTGAGTGTGTTCCACTTCAGCTCTTTCTGGTAGAATATTCTTTATTTTATAGTTTTGTACTCTATTAAGTTTGAGATTATAGTCCCAGATGAAAAGCTGAGCATGAACAGAAGCAAACAGTGGCTGTTTGCACTTTCTTTATTAGCAATATAAACCAGAGAGGATATCTGGAGACCAGATTTCATTTTCAACAAGTTGAACAGCAATTCCAGGAAACAAGTAAAATTGCTGAGTGAAGTTTATCTTATGCTCTACAGGAAATAATTCCACAATGCTAAAGAAAGCGAGTCTCCTCAATTAACGTCAGATAGAGTTTTCTTTTCCCTTTATCCTTTGCAGCCAGATTTAGCAGGAGTTTCACTGTGCTTTTAGGCAGGACTTCAACCTCTTGCTAATTTTCAGTGTTGTGCATGAAACAGACACTTACAAAGATAAGTATGACCAAAGCTTTTTTTTTCTCTTCTGGGTCATAAGAATGCAGGTCAGAGAGCTAAAATTGTCTGACATCACAGAGCCAATGGAAGAATCCCAACAAGGATCCTGAGGATGCAGTTTACAAACTAGTTGGTGGCCCCATGGGCAACGTCACTTCTGGCTGTACATTGTCGTTATGTCCGGCCTGAACTTTCTGTTGGTGGAACCCTGGTGCATAGACCTGTAAGGCTGTATACATGTGTGCCGAGTTAGGGCACAGATACAAGTGAGTGTGTGATGGTCGGTGAACCACGAAGGGGTTATTATGGATTCTACTACTGTTCCAAATTCTGGAGTTCAGATAACATTGCGTGCACGGCTAGTAATAACTCACTGACACAACCGTCTCAGTTGAACTACACCGTTATCTCTACTTTATTGCAGGCAATACTAAACTTTTACACACAGCATGATACGTCACTATTACAAAAATGTGATGGTCAAGCTTGGTTGTCCCTCTGATCTGTCTTCACTTCCGCATTACTAAAGATGTGTGGGAGAAGAGGCTATCCGCCATTTCTCTCTTCTCCAGCCTTTTCGGTGGGATGCATAGAGAATAGACATTTTCTAATTTATCATTATGCTCATTACATTCCTTTACAAGTGCAATACAGTGTTGTCTCGCAAAATGAGCAGGATGCAAGCCAAAGCGGCCTGCAGTACTGCGTTTGGCCTGTGGTGGGGGGCGCCGGAGCCGTGCAGAGCTGAGCGGAGCCAAGCGGAGCAGTACGGAGCGGCTCGGAAATGCTTGAAAAACCTTGGAAATACTCCGTTCATGAGCCTTTCTAAAGTTTTCTGAGTTCAGCAGAGCTTTCCTCTGGCCTTTCTGGGTGTTTCCAAGGCTCTCCGGCACCCCCCACCTCTGGCCACATGCGGTATTGCATGCCTTCAAAGTCAATGCGGAACAAATTATTTTCGTTTTCATTGACTTCTAGGGGGAAACTCGCTTTGATATGCAATTACTTGGGATTGCGGAAAAGAGAAGCTGCTGCTCCAGGCGAGCGCACCTAGGCAATCAATGTCCTCTCAGGAATGGATGGGTGCTGGCAATGCACGAGGCATAAACTTGAGGGAAAAATATGGACAGCCGCACTCCAATAGATCTTAAAAAAGAGATAGCCTTTAATGTTGTAAAAAGAAAGACACTACAAAAAAAAACAAAAAAACAGAAAACAGTGGGGTGTATACAGCCCACTGTTTGCTGTTTTTTTGTTTTGTATTGCGAGCATTCTCCTGGAACGGATTATGTTCGTAATCCGAGGTTACACTGTACATTTTTGTCATCTTTAAATCTGGTGCAATAAAATACTGCAGTATAGTACTTTATTTGGTTTATTGTGGTGATATTCTTTGGACGGAGTGCAATGTAAAAGGCATGAGCTCAGTTGAAGAGTCAGCACGACATCCCCAATGAAGCTGATAAAAAAAAATTCTTTGGGCTGAGTTATCCTTCACTAGAATAAAAAATAATTGTTGATGTATTATTTGCAGTATATCAAATAGATCTCCCTCTTCTAATGTCCATAGGGAAGGATTTCTATCTATAGGGGTGTTGTGGTTGAAATATGGGTTGTAGAAGCTTGTCATGTTTTTAGGTGTACATATTCCCCATGCTACTTTTTAACCAATTTTGAAATTATGAATCTTTTTAATTAACTGGTTGTATGCTGATAATCATTATGTTGGAAGGTTCAATTCCTCTAAAATCCCATTTCCATATTTCCTTTTATTCTTTGGAGAGAGGATGACAGATTCAGGACACTATTGGAAGATCTCATGGAGAGATTGTGATTGAATTGGATGACTCATCAAATACCCCAAATCTCTAGTTGACCTTTTTAATTTAGAGGTCACTGGAGTGATGGTGACTGTGCACTTCTCACAGTGGTGGTGGTATTTGGTGTTCCATTGGAAGATCACTCATCAGAATATAGAAGACCACGTATTTTTTTTTGAAAACTGTAATTTTTTATTACATTTTCACATTTTCCAACATAAAAAAAAAACAGACAAAGAATGGCACAGACACACTTTATGTTAGGTGGTATACAGCAGGTGGATTATCAACATACAATGTTGCACGTAGTGAAACAGGTTTGAGGCACGTTAAACAGAAAAACAGTTCAAGTCAGGCAATGAAGCGTGAGTCACTGCTTCTACAAGACCACCAGATTTGCACCCATTCAAGTGTGTGTCAATAACAACAAAATAAAGAAAAGCGGAGGCTAGAGAGCGGGAATACAGGAAAGAAGAGAGAGTAGAGGAGGGAGAGGGTAGGAGGGAAGGGGACGACCACCCAACCCAAAATCTCACATCCCGGGAGAACCAGCTCTGTGTCATCTGTCAATGGGAGTTTCCAGGATATCCCACCGCTCCCATATTCGATTGTGCATCTCAAGGTAATTATATAGGGAGGCTGTCATATATTCCATCCGTTTGATGTCTCTGATCCTGGAGTGCAACTCGACCAACAAGGGGGGCTCCTTCCTTTTCCATTTCAGGGCTATCAAGCATCGCCCAGCTGTTAACACTTTGGCCAAGAGTTTTTTAGAGGATTTAGAAAAGGAAGGAGGTGGGAGGCCCAAGAGGAACAATTTAGGGTCAAGTGGCACCCAGGAACCAAAGATGGAGTGGAGAAAAGAGCACACCGTACACCAATAGGGAACGATCAGTGGGCAAGTCCAATAGATATGATAGAGCGTCCCCACCTCTTTACAACAGCACCAACATCGTCGTTCTGCCGAGGGGTAAATGGAATGGAGCAGATCCAGGGTTTGGTACCAGTGAAGGAGAATCTTGTATTGATTTTCTTTATATAATGTACAGACAGAGCTCCTAGAGGCCTGAAACCAAATAAATTGCCATGATTTCAGGGGTATAACCTCACCCAAGGCCTGCTCCCATTTGTGCATAAAGGTGTGTCTTGGACTGACTGGCGACAAATCTGTAACCAGGAGTTGGTAGGTGCGCAATATCATACCTTTAGGGGACGAACCCTCTAGGCATATCTTTTCAAACTCGCTCAAGGGGAAGAATTGCAAGTTCAGAACTAGGGACTGTGCAAAGTGGCGAATTTGTAGGTAACTAAAGAAGGCTTGTCTGGGTAAATCAAAAGCATCTTTCAGGTCCTGGAAAGACCTCAAAGTTCTGGTTCTAGTATCCACCAATTGACCATACGGGAACAGGGCCCTATCCATCCAAACTTGGGACATCTGCAAGGTCAAGCTATATGGTACGTTGGGAGTAAATAGAAAGGAAGTGACCAGGGAGGTCAGCTGGTAGGTCAATTTAGCACGTCGCCATAGCGTTTGTAAGAGCACCATTGGCCCTAGCAGATGGGATCTACAAAAATGCACATCTGTACTCCATAGCAAAGAAATTCGGATGTGTGGGTGCCAACCACAACTTCTCAATTTGCGTCCACCTGTTGTATGCGTCGAGGCTACACCAGAAAGCCACCGGGCACAGCTGGGCGGACAAACAATACTTGGCTATGTTGGGAAACGCTAGGCCGCCTTGGCCCCGAGGGGCATATAGAACAGATCTAGCAATCCGGTGTCTCTTGTAGTTCCAAAAAAAAAATGGATCAGGTCCCCTTGAAATGGCCTAAAGTGTGTGGCTGGGATGGGGATAGGGAGACCACATATTTTTTATGGTGTGGGTTGTATCACATTTATTTATGGACTTTTTACAATAGTTTATTAATGTTGGTGTAAATATGCCGTTTCCTATTGTGCTTTAATTTCAAGATCCACCCAAATGCCTGATCGGTAGCTGGCTCAGCCTCTCACTGTGCTGCTTAGAGCCCGAACCAGCTGCTCCCGTTGCTCTTCTGCCCAGTGGAGAGTGGAGTGGAGTGGAGAGTGGTGGTCCCATGCAGAGCGGCTTACCTGTTGCATAGTAAACAGGGGAGCTGGGAAGGAGGGGGTGGAGACACCTCGCCCAAACAGAGAACATATATTTGAATCATCAGTTTGCGTGAGGACACAAGAATTACATTTTAAGATACTATCACAGTGGTACCTTACCCCCACGGTCTTAAATAGGTGCTATCCAGATATATCAGATAGATGCTGGCGATGTGGGAAAAAAGGAGGGACACTAATACATATATTTTGGACATGTCCTAGAATACGGAGCTACTGGAATGAGGTGAGGAAGATAGCGCAAAAGTTTAGTGAGGAGGAATTACCGGGGGAGTGGACATTCTATCTTTTACAGGATTCGGAGATCCCAGTTGAAAGGTACAGGAAGTCGTGGTTTGCCATCTCATGAATGCAGCAAGAGCTTGCATTCCTGCGATGTGGAAACAGACACATCCCCCATCAGTAGGGATGTGGCTTAAACAAGTGGAGGTGTTGAATAGGATGGAAGACTTGGTCTGGACTGATAGGCAGAAACGGGGGGTCTATATGGAGACGTGGGCAAAGTGGAATCATTTCAGATACACAGAGGAGGGACGAACTTTGATAAATGTAACCGGATAGAGGGGAGGAGGAATTAGAGGCAAGGGAGAGGGAGCGGGTGCGGGGCGGTGTCTTTCCCCCCCACCTTTTTTTTTCTCCTGGTTTTGTTTGGGGAGGGGAGGTGGGGGATATAAAAGATCAACGGAAACAGAATGAGATAGACCAAGAGAGGGATTGAAAGCTCCTTCTATCGGATCGAGGAAGAGCGGGGGTCCCGAGGGGAGGAGGACTAAACGGCCAAAGGTATAAAGGGGTGTAGATGATAGATTTGAGGAAGAAGAGGAATAAGATGCCCAAGGTAAGGCCAGTGACGGTCAATAATATGATGTAATATGAGACTGTAGCGGAAGGGGGCGACATGACTAGGAGATGTTATGAATTCAACCTCAGACAAGGTTACAGTTTGATACCTGTATTGTATATGCCTCTTTCTTTGTTTTTTGTTTTTTTTCTCCTCTGTTTCTTGTATGATGAAATTAAATAAAAGAAAATTTGAAGACAATCAGAGAACAATTTAGCATTCATTAATAAAAAGCAATGCATTAATTGAATATGAGCAGCTGTTACTACAGTAACTCTGCTTCCACAGGGATCGGCCTGGTATGAAATATGCATATTTACATTGGTCCAAGCTGGACCAATGTAAATATGAAAAACAAAAAAGAACCTGGAATTTAGCTATAAAAAAAAGTACAGCTATAATACTAGCGTGTAATAAGATATTTGCACATGTTATGTTTTTGATCCATATCTAGTATAATTGGGCCCTTAAATTCCAAAGGGCCCTTGTGCAGATATGAAGTGTTAACAAATAGTATCTCTGCCCCAACTGACAATGCAGAAACTAGAGTATAACATGAATCAAGGGATACAAAGAGGATATCTCACTATTAGGGCACTCAAGACATATAGAAATTGACAGACCTGTTAAACTCCATTTTTTTAATGTTTGCCTGGAGTATACCTTTAACTATGTGATTACTATAAAACCAGACTTATTGGTATTCATTTTACAATATGTTTTTTTCTCTTAGCTGATTTTAGTTGGTAAGACTTTACGGTTTGTGATACTGAATTATGCATGTTTTTCATGTTTCCTCTTAACATGCTTGATGTCCTCATTTCAAATTTTATCCTCGTCTCCTAATAATGCGATATTGAGGCCATTCAGACATTAATTAGGACTCCATGGCTTTTTTGAAATGACTAAATCAGCATCTGTATTATAATTATCATCAGTAAGTTTATATGAGCCTTTTTTTGTATGATGAAAAAAATAGAATAAGTGATCATTTGTGTATATTAGAACACAAATATGAAGAAATGATGCACGGTATATGGCAAGACTATACAATATCACAGTATATGGTAAGACGCATTTTCTGAATGTGTGACATATGTATCTGCAGGGTTATTTAAAGTGGTTGCAAATCTCTGAAATGAAAAATGAACAAAGCATATCCTTCTATAGTATGTACTTGCCTCGATCAAAAAAAACCCCCATCTAGTGTGATTTTTGTCCACTGTCTCCTTCGTCTGCTATCTGCATGAGTAAATTTTGACAGTTTATGCCCACACTAAACAATCCTGGAAAGTGGCCATGCCCCCCTCCAGCACACAGAAGGTGACTGACAGCCTCAGCTGTGCATGTTTCCCTATGAGACTGTGTACAGAGGGGTGTGTCTCCCCCCCACTCAATTCTCAGATTACACTCAGCTCTATGCTGTGCAGTGTTTGACATCAGATCTCAGCTCACTGCCTTGAAATTCTGTGTGAATTCTAGACTTTGAACAGATGTAAAGAAGACCTTAGATAAACAGGTACAACTTATGTAAGATGATTTGTTTCATCTATGTGTATCACCTGAGGATAGCCACTTCAGTGGGTATATGTATACCGCGTATACAGGATCGGATTTTCCGTCGGAAAAACCTTGGATGGTTTTTCCAACGGAATTCCGCTCAAGCTTGGCATGCATACACACGATCACACAAAAGTTCTCTGAACTTTTAACCGTCACTGAGCATGCGTTGAATTGTTTCCGAGCATGGGTCGGAATTTTGCACGTTGGAATTGCTACAGACAATTGGATTTTCCGATAGGATTTTTTTCCGTCTGAAAATTTAAGAACTAGCTCTCAATCTTTTGTTGGTGGAAATTCCGACAGCAAAAGTCCGATGGAGCATACACACGGTTGGAATTTCCGTTCAAAAGCTCACATCGGACTTTTGCTGTCGGAATTTTCGATCGTGTGTAAGGGGCATTCGAGTTTACAACCACTTTAAGATTAAAGTAGATCTAAAACAATTTGATGCTCTGTGTATTGTACTACATGTGAAGTGATGTTTTACACTCTGGACTATGTCAAGGCAAGTGAGACAGCATTTTCATGTTATTACTTTGTTCTCATAAATAGCTATTGTATGGATTCTCTGGAAGTTTATTTTGCTTAGAATGGTTTGTTAAATTCTTAATAAACTCTTTTCCTGATTAAAAAAAAACAATGTAGATTTAAAACCAGTCACTACATTTTAATATAAACTTTAAGGCCGCGTACACACGATCGAATATATCTGCTGAAACTGGTCCGACGGACCAGTTAGCGGACATGTTTTCCCAGCGGACAAATTTCAAAGCATGCTTTGAAATTTGTCCGCCGGAGACATGTCTGTCGGATATGTCCGCTGGTGAGTACACTAACCAGCGGACATAAATCTCCGCGCATGCGTCGAATGGATTCGACGCATGCGTGGAAGTATTTTACTTCCTGGAGTGGTGACGTGGCGGCGTCAACATCAACGTCACCGCCACGTCACTGCGTCCTCAGCCCGAGGGGATTTTCGTCCGATGGTGTGTACACGCCATCGGACCAAAATCCGATAAGACATGTCCGCTGCAAACGGTCCGTCAGACATGTTTGAGCAGACATGTCTCATCGTGTGTACGCGGCCTAACAGGTTAATGTAAGTTTAAAGGTAATGGTAATGTAAGTAAAGGTAATGTTTTCCCCTTAATAGCTTCCTTTACCTTAGTACAGTCCTCCTTCACTTACCTCATCCTTCCATTTTGCTTTTAAATGTTCTTATTTCTTCTGAGAAATCCTCACTTCCTGTTCTTCTGTCTGTAACTCCACACAGTAATGCAAATCTTTTTCCCTGGTATGAAAAAAGCCTCTTGAGGGGGCGAGCAGGAGTGTCAGGACACCCACTAACACACAGCTCTTTTCTCTATCTGCATAGTAGAGAGCGTTCTGACACTCCTGCTAGCCCCCTCCCCCCTCAAGAGGCTTTCTCCACACCAGGGAGAAAGCCTTGCATTACTGCATTACTGTGTGTAGTTCGCATGTGCCGCGCTATATACGTTTTTTTATTCATTCATTCAGATCAAAACTCATCTCTTTTGATGTCAAGAGAGACAGGAACAACAAGCGCCCAGAGGCGATTTAGTTCGCATGTCCCGCGCTATATACGTTTTTCATTCATTCATTACAGACAGAAGAACAGGAAGTGAGGATTTCTCAGAAGAAATAAGGACATTTAAAAGCAAAATCGAAGGATGAGGTAAGTGAAGAAAGACTGCACTATTTTTTTTTACCTTTACAACCCCTTTAAATGCCATTTGGTAGGATTATTTGTTTATATATATATATATATATATATATATATATATATATATATATATATATATATATATATATATATATATATAAAAAAAGATAAGGTTGTTTGTGCTTTCTCTTCATCCCATATGAAGGATCCTGCATTTTGTAAGATTGCAAACATGTATTTTCTGTAATTGCTGAAAATTTCTTAGACTGAATAATGAAGACTAATGCAGCCACCACACCTAAGAACTGGTAAGCTTTAATACATTATCTTTTTTTTTTCTAGGTTTAGTTATCATTGAAGAAATATATTCAAATGTATATATACAAGTTGCCTCTCTAATCTTTGGGAACTCCTGTACTCATTTTATGGTACACTCTGAAAAAAAATGTACCTAGTTGTCTGTTGCAGAACCCTATTCACCAATATGTATTCAGAGAATGACCTTTGTCTTTACTCCCCTCCAACCACCACCCACAAGTCTCACCATAAAGGCAATGTCTTGCTGTCTTTGGGATTTGATCAGACATTCCCCAAACACATAGCTGTAGGCATTCACTGATCACATACATTTCAAAGAGGCACAGTATATATGCACACACAAAGAATACTCTGTATTATTACCCTGATGCTTTCAATGCACCTTTTTTATACAGAATGTAAGCTTTCATTGGCAAGGCCATGTCTTGTCTACGGCTGCAATCATTATTCTGCTGAAAACATACACATATTGAGCTTCTCAACTCAATTTCACCGAATGTAACAAAACAAAAAAAGAAACAAAAAAATATATATTCTGAACAGAGTTTATTTGCTTTTCAGAAGTATTAACACATGCTTATGAAAATACCGCAGATTACATTTTATCAACCATTTAAAGGATCACTAAATTTGACCATTCTTGACAAATTAAAGGGTCACTAAAGGATTTTTTTTTTAGCTAAATAGATTCCTTTACCTTACTGCAGTACTGGTTTCATGTCCTTATTGTTAGTTTTTGCTTTGAAGTTGCTGTAATCCTGCTCTGTTCTCCACACTTCCTGCTTGTCTGTTTCCTTATAACCACAGTGCTGGGAGCTTTCTCACGGTGGTCTAAGCTGTCATTACTGTGTGTCTAAAACTTCCCAGAACTCAGATTCATTTTAAAAATAAAACACTGCCCTGGATTTGTTTGTTTTTGTTCTGTGTGTCTATTTCTACTTTGCAGAAACATGAAGCCAGTTCAAAAGTGAAACTAACCTGCAGGGACATTATATGATTGATTTGTATCTATTTTTAATCATTTTGAAAAGGAATCAGTTAACTTGTATGTCTCTATACCCTGTAAACAGTCATTTCAGCAAAAAATGTTTTCCTTTAGTGACCCTTTAAGTTTATCCACTATTAAAGAACCACTTCAGGGACAACTACAGATAGAAAGACAAAGTTTCCCCTCTTTATAATGGGACTTTAAAGGCATAAGAGAGTAACAAAGGTTTATGTTAAAATTCAAAACTCAGGCCCAGATTCACAGAGCGATTACGCCTGCGCAACAGGAGATGCGCGTGCGTAAGTCGAAATGTGCGCATGCGTTTCGATGCGCGGCATCCCCAGAACGAGATACGCCAAAAATCTACTTTTTTTTGTCCCGCGTAATTTCGTTAGACTGGCGCATCCGTCCGTGCAAAAGTGTGCTAGACACACCATTGATTTGCTAGTCAAATATGCTAATGAGGGACTTACGGGGATCCACAAAACAACGTTGGGGCAGCGCAGGCGACGCAGTGTGCGCAACAGCAAAATGTCCTGTCTAAAATTAGAGCATATAAAAGCTGGTCTAAAAAGAGAAAAAAAGTCTACTTGTTAGATAAAGCAACACTGTTAGTGAGGAGCTCAGCAGTCACACGTGTTGCACAACAATCTGTATGCCAACATGCCAGGGGCATCGTCGCACATAGCTATACTACTGACTTTAGATGAACAAAGAAGGATGAGGGCACGGAGGATGGCACGGAGGATGGCACGGGAGAGGATATACCGCACCCGCATAGACCTGTTTGGCATGAGTGATTCTGAGGTGTTTCGCATCTTCAGATTCACCCCTCATGCCATCCTGGAATTAACCACAACCCTGCAGGATGACATCACCAGCCCAACACACCGCTCACATGCAGTGCAGTCACTGGTCAAGGTACTGGCAACACTCCATTTCCTTGCCAGTGGCTCTTTTCAGCGTACAAGTGGAGTGGTGGCTGGGATGTCACAATCCTCCATGAGCAGATGTGTGCACCAGGTTGTCCCTGCAATTCTCAGACGCATGGCCAACCAAATCATCAAACCCACCACTGAGGACCTGCGGCTGAAGGCAATGACAGATTTCTACAGAATTGCCAGATTCCCACGCACTGTGGGGGCCATTGATTGCACACATGTGGCACTCCAGCCCCCCCAGGAGACAGAGCACATGTACCGCAATCGGAAGCATTGGCATTCCATCAATGTACAGGTGATAGTCGATGCCCAAGGCCTCATATGGCACGTCCGTGCCAAACACCCAGGGTCCAGCCATGACAGCTACATATACAATCAATGCCACATCCGAATGGAATTCGATCAGAACGTGTATGGGGACACCTGGCTGGTTGGTGAGTGACATGGGTGGCAGGCATGACTATCCCCTCCCATGATGCACATCACAAGGGGCACATGCATGACTAACATCCTCCTGTCTTTTCCCTTACAGGTGACTCTGCATATCCACTGGGACCCCATCTCATGACTCCTATCCGGAACCCCCAAACCCCAGGAGAGGAAAGATACAATCAAGCACATGCCCAAACACGAGCAGTGGTGGAGCGCACCTTTGGCCTCCTGAAGTCACGTTTCCGATGCCTGGATAAGTCTGGGGGTACCCTCTTGTATTCCCCAAACTTTGTGTGCCAGATCATCGGTGCATGTTGCATGCTGCACAACTTCACAGTAAGAAAGGGCCTGCAGATTGACCTACGTGATGACCTGACCCCTGAACCAGACAATCCCCCCTAACCGAGGCTACCCTGTCTTCTGAGGGAAGAGCAGCCAGGAGACAGCTCACATTGGGCATCTTTGCACGTTAAACATACACATTAATCATGGCACAATGAGAATGCATGCATGCACAACACTGTGGTCCCTAGCACACACACCCCACATCCACATCAAATTGGATTGGCACCAGTCCACCATGCAGGACTTGTGAGCAGCAACGCCACGCCAAGGCTCCAATTATGTCACTGTACATTCATACACCATTCACACGGACCTGGGGATCACTTCTCCCTGGTCCTGGGGAACCCTTCTCCACCAAAATTGAGGGTGACACCCCTGCAAAAGGAAAAAATGTCCAGCAAAAAAGAAAAGGGGAAAAACAAATTATTGCCCTTTGCGTGAGCCACTCCTGGGGCGCCCCCGGCCACGGCCCCGGCTTCTCAGGGGAGACTCATGGGGAAGGGGTAAAACCGGGGAAGGAGGAGCAGCCCCTGATCTCTGCCCACCTGGCGGCCTGCCCTCCAAGGCCACGGCTATTCTGTCCAGGGCAGCACCAAGTGTTGCCGTGTTGGCCTGGATAGCCAGGGTAAGGGCCCTCACATCCTGCCCAACGCCTGCTGATGTCGTCTGCAGTTCGTTTAGGCAGGTTGTGAAAGCCCGGGAGTGGGAGTCCAGGTTCCCCAGCGTATCCTTGATGGAGGACAGGCTCTCCTCCATCCGCACCAATGTCTGGCTGACCTGTCCCAGATGGCAGGCAGGAGATCGGCCACCCCCCTGGTGGTCTGGGATGACATCCTGCCTCCAGCTGATGCTTGTGGCCGGGGGGAGAAGGGGAGGCCCTTGTGAGGGGAGCCATGTTGGGGGAGGAGGGGGGGGGCTCCCCCTTAGGGAGGCCTGCCTGCTGCCAGCCAGAGGGGAAGAGTCCTCAAAAACCAAACGTCCAGTGCCTGACATGGACTCCTCCTCCTCATGATTCTCCTCCTCCTCATGATTCTCCTGCTCCTCTTGAACCTCCTCCGCGGACTCCGGCCTTGTTGGGGGGGCCTCATTAGGCTGCTGTCCTGGGGTTGGTGCAGTCAGGCCAGATGGATGACACAAAACATTCACAGGTTGGAGGATCCACACACTTGCCACATATTCCCTTTCACCCCCTCCCCCACACATGCTACACACCTGATATAAAAAAAAAAAACTTACCTGGCACCACGGGCTCCGGACTTGAATCAAAGCCGGGCAGGCCCTCAACTTCATGCCGATGAAAGGTCAGGGCCACCGCACGCTCCTCCACTGTCAGCCTAATACGGCATGGTGGGCCCCCTCCTGTGCCCCTGGCATGGGCATGCATTCTGGCCATCTTCTGTTTGACCAGACGCCGGAGGTCATTGATTTTTTGGTCAATCCCAGACCGGGTCCGTGTCTCCCCCTGCCCCACTGAATTGACCTGCTCAGTGATCCTATCCAAAATTTCCCTCCTCCTGGCCGGGGTGGTGTTGGCACTCTCTGGGCCGTGGAGGTAACGCCCATACTCGCTAATGGCCCGTGCAAGAATTTGTTTTTCCACAACTGTAAAATTCAGCTTTCGTTTTCTCTCAGTCATCCTTCCAAAAAAACTCAGTCCCAGTCAACAAAATTCACGCACACAAACAAGCACAACCAATCAAGCAAAAACACACACAGAGAGAAAAATACTCAGCAATAAACAGTCACAAAAAAACAAAACAAAAATACAGCAGGAAAAGAAACAAACACAAATATATCAATCAAACAAACAGTCTCTCAAACACTTATCAAAAACCACTTTCAAAAATCTACTAACAAACACTTGATCACACAGAACACTAATCTGACAACTACAAAACACACCGCAACGAACAACAGGACAAAAGCACTTGGTTAAATGGGAAGGGACAAAGGGATGTACTTTTGCAAAGCAAGTGCGTTTGTGTGTGTCTATTTATGCTGTTTGCGTAGTTCACAACGTTGCCCTAGTCCATTTCCAATTTCACTGATTGCGCCGCTTCCGAGTTGTGAGCATGCGCACAGCGGAGCTGACATGGTATGCTTCAAGCGCGCATGCGCGAGCCGGCCGGCCCTTCATTTGCATGGGGTCACGGCTCATTTCAATGTAACACGCCCACGTCCTTCCCAATTTGTATTACTCCTCCTTACGCCTCTGAAAAAAAGTTACGCATGCGCAATTTCCTGCGCAAAAGCTACGAGAATAGGGTGATTACGCGGCAAAATTGCGCAAGTCTAACATAAAGGCGGTGTGCTACGCCGGTCCAATAATGCGCAGATGTACCTGAATCTGGGCCTAAATTTTTCCTCAGGGATATTCAGTGTAGTCTAAAAACACTGTTAAAAAAAATATCCCTGAGGAAGGAGTATAATTGCACCGAAACGCATCAGCTCATGCAAACTATTAAAAATTCAATGTGAAAACAGGAAGTGGTAACCCATACAGTTTCTTATTATGTACTTTAACCCCTAGCCCACCAGCTCACGCAGCTCTCCTGCGCAAACCAACGTACCTGTACGTCAGTCCATCCAAGGAGGATAGCGGGCACACCTTTAGGGGCATGTGCCACAGGAGTGTGCCCACAGGTCCCGTAGACATCGATGTCTGCCGGCAAACCATGATAGTGATGAGGATATGCAGAACAGGGAACTGCTTATGTAAACAAGGCGATTCCCTGTTCTGCCAGATGACATGACAGAGATCTAATGTTCCCAGTGATCAGGAACAGTGATCCCTGTCAGGTTCCAGTAAGACCATCCCCCCACAGTTAGAACACACCTAGAGAACACACTTAGACCCCTTTCACACTGAAGCATTTTTACAGCACTTTAACATTAAAAATAGCACTATTAAACGCTCTCCATGCATCTCATTGGACCTTTTTACACTGAGTTTTACTAGCAGCATCTTTGGAGCAGCTTTTTGGCGCTAAAAAAAAATGCGCCAAAAACGCCCTGGGCACCCGCGATTGCTCGTTACAGAGCGAGGACCAGGAGCTGTGTGTGTAAACACACAGCTCCCGGTCCTGTCAGGGGAGAAATGCCTGACCGTCTGTTCATACAATGTATTAACAGCGATCAGTCATTTCCCCTAGTGAGGCCACCCCCCCTACAGTTAGAACACACCCAGGGAACATCCTTTACCCCTTCCACCGCCCCTAGTGTTAACCCCTTCCTTGCCAATGGCATTTTTATAGTAATCCAATGCATTTTTATAGCACTGATCGCTATAAAAATGCCAATGGTCCCAAAAATGTGTCAAAAGTGTCCGAAGTGTCTGCCACAATGTCGCAGTACCGAAAAAAAATGCTGATTGCCGCCATTTCTAGTAAAAAAAAATATTAACAAAAATGCCATAAAACGACCCCCTATTTTGTAAACGCTATAACTTTTGCGCAAACCAATCAATAAATGTTAATTGCGATTTTTTTACGAAAAGTATGTAGAAGTATACGTCTCAGCCTAAACTGAGGAAAAAAATTTTTTTTTACATAATTTTGGGCGATATTTATTATAGCAAAAAGTAAAAAAATATTATTTTTTTTCAAAATTGCCACTCTATTTTTGTTTATAGCGCAAAAACGAAAAACCGCAGAGGTGATCAAATATCACCAAAAGAAAGCTCTATTTGTGGGGGAAAAAAAGGATGCCAATTTTGTTTGGGAGCCACATCGCACGATCGCGGAATTGTCAGTTAAAGCAACGCAGTGCCGAATTGCAAAAAGTGGCCTGGTCTTTGACCAGCAATATGGTCCGGGGCTTAAGTGGTTAAAGTGGTTGCAGACCTCAAGAAAAAAAGCACATCCTTTTATACTGTTTACTTTATCCAAAGCTCTGTGTGTGATTTCTTTCTCCTGCCTTGTCCTTCTGTTATCTGAATGATTCAGTTCTGACAGACTCTTCCCTCCAATTCTGATTCCTACCCCCTGTTTTGTGCTGCTGAGAGATTCTGACAAATTCTGTCCCTCCCTAAAACCACAATCTTACACATCTAGATTTCTCTAGTTCTGTCACAGGCTGAAGCCATAAACTCAAAGAGATACATTAGCTGATTCCCCCATCTATGCTAAACAGTGTGGATGGAGTAATATCCCTTGTCAGCTGTTGAATTCAGGTGGCTGTTCCACCATATATTTTCCACTTGATTAATTTTTTTATTTTTTTTTATTTTATTTTTTTAATCAAAGTTAGTCCAGCTGGTTGGAGTCGACAGCTGAAATTTTGAAATTCAGCAAGAATCGATTGAAATTCAAGCCGTTTTTGGTCAGCCTAGCGCTCGCTGTAATCCCAAACCTACCATTAACCCAACCCTATTGTTAACCACTTATTTTCAGATTCTTTGCACTTTATTTTTTTCTGTGTATATTTATAGATTTGGATATTTCACATATATATGTATTTTATAGTTTCAATATTGATGCACACATGTGGGTGGTTTTATTAATATATTCAAACAATTTTCTATTTGATTTCAAGGATAGATGGATTCACAATATGTTTTTATTACACAAATATGGTATCTTGCATTAATTGATGTACATTTTACCAAGATTTTTCAGTATTTTTATTTTTTTGTTTGATAAAGTTTTATTGAGTAAGCAATATATCAAAATACAAATACCGTATTTGCTGGTGTATAAGGGAACCAGGCGTATAAGATGACTGCCTAATTTTACAGTTTTTTTTGCCTGTATTTACTGTATAAGACGACCCCCCCCCCCTTCCAAAGGCTTCCAACGCTTCATATTTCTTCCTTCTGGAGCCATTTTCTTCTTCACTCTTGCTGAAGATGGAGCCATATTCTTCTTTCTTCTTGCTGGAGCTGGAGCCAATCACAGCGAGCAATGTATTCTATTAATGAATACAAAGCCTGCTTAAATTGGAAGAGGCTGTAACATCATTAGCCAGTGCCTCTTTGACTCTCAAAGCCAATCCGAGCAGGCTACTGTATGTAGCCTGCTCGGATTGGCAAAGGTTGTTACTCCAATCCGAGCAGGCTCTGTATTCATTTGAATACGTCGCTCAATGGGATTGGCTAAGCGGTATATACTGTATGTAGCTGAAGCTACTCACAGTATTACCGCACACCCATAAGACAACACCTGCTTTTTGGCCATTTATTTTTAAGTGTAAAAGGTAGTCTTATACGCCAGCAAATACAGTATATTGTTAGAAAAAGAACATGGCATAGATACATTTAACAACATAGACAGTATCCAATGTAAACCATGGCATAAGATGAACTTGGTTACCAAGTAGAAGAAAAATGAAACCTAATAATCCTATTAAACCAGGTCATAAAGAAATACAAAGCATCCGAGTATAAAGTCATGTATTTTTTATCTGGTATTCTGTGTTTGCCCAAAATAATGTAAGATACCTGTTGATGATGTGTTGGGGGTGATTGTATGAGGGTTTAACTTGGACGGAGAAGGAACAAGAAGTAATGCAAGCATCCATATTTAATCTTGCATCATTCCCTATACTTAGCTGTATACCATCCCATCCATTTACATTCCATGTAAATTTATGTGACCTTCATATGAACAAGAGATTGTTGGATGCAAGGAAACAAATCAACAGTTAAACGTTCTCTGTAACAAACTATGTGTAATTTAGAAGCAGAGTATGTCAATCATGGATTGACCATCTCCTCTACATTTACAGTAAACATCACATAAGGGATATAAAACTTATCAAATCTGTGATCCTGTGTTATATTTCAAATGCCAGCCTTTGGATGCTCAAATTTGGTCCTCAAGCCCCACCAACAGTTGAGATTGAAAATGTCAGCCTTTGGATGCTCAAATTTGGTCCTCAAGCCCCACCAACAGTTGAGATTGAATCACTAACTTGTGTAAAAGAAAAACACTAATCACCTTACCTTTGATTTTGTGAAAAGAACTAAAAACATGCCTTGTGAATAGCTTTAGCTTGAGCGCCACTTCCTTTAAGAAGGGTGAAATACTTAAGTCCATTATTTGATATGAATGCATATTCACTCTTTTCCTATATTGCATTCCTTTATTAATAATGCCAATGATAATGGAATTTGTATTTTTCTATATGCACTTGAGAATTCTTTTAAGTTCCCCTTATGTCTGTAGGAACATTTTCAAGCAACATAGCATGTATTTTATAGCTCCAGTCAATGTATAATTGAATACAGCCTATTGAAATTCACATTGTTGGTTTCCTTACATTTTTTATGAGAACTTTCTATATTGACATGACATTGGAAGAAGTGATTGTTGGCTATAAAGAATTATAAGCATTGAATACTAAATGAAAATAATACATTGGACTAGCAGAAAAATACTAAAGCTGCAGCAACAATATGAAAAAATAAATAAAAATAAAAAATAAAACACCTAAAGTCTTCACAATGCCTTAATGTATTAATTTAAAGTATTTATTATATTCTCATATTGTAAATCACACTGCGCTCTCTACCTCACATCCAACTGTTTGTGGCAATTATTGACTATTTTCCACAAACACAGTCACTTTGATACTAAAGTATTATAGACATCACAATAATAAAAACTTGTCTTGTATTAAAATATCTACTTGTAGCAACCGGGAGAAACAGCAAATAAAGTCTGAAACCATTTAGATTTTACTCATTGACCGCTGTAAGTAGAGAATACTTTTTTGCATGGAAAGAGGTTGTTTCTTACACTTAATGAATAAGGTGTTCTCTGTGCATCTGTTATCTGAAATCTCCTGGTAGAAAATGAATTGGATCCATCACTCCACCACTGCAAGCTTGCACAGTGGAATCCAAGATCTGTGCATCCATACACTGTCCGTTTAGATGCAATCCCAGTAGCACATCCTCTCTCAGGCTCCCTCTTTGTTTATGGGCTGAACAACCTCCAGCTGGAATGCACAATTCAGATCCAAGGATACAGAAACTAAAAATTGTAATATATTTACACTTGAATTCCAATGTACAACTTCACAGAAAAAAATAATTACATTTATATAGATGTAATGCTTTTAGTATAATCTAAATATGTGATTCTCTGGGTGGGTTTCTTTTCAAATTTTCTTTATTAATTTTCCATTACAGTCCATTTCATACTTAGTATATAAATACTTTAAAACATTCATACATACATTTACCTAAACAAACATAAACAGCCTCAATATACTCCCCTTATCAAAAAAAAATTAAAATAAAATAAAAGGTCTTGTCTCGTTAATGTACTCTTTGGTCTAATCTTTCTATTGTCATCTTATCTAGAGATTTAGCTCCCCGTATTCTGTTTCTCCACTAAAGAGGTCAAGAACACTGGAGGTGCATGGTATATAGGGAAGGAAAAAAGAAGGAGGAGAGAAAAAAAAAGGAAAAAAACAAAACAAAAGGGGGGGGGGGAGATAGTAGAAAGGTTATACATTATGGTCCGGATTCACAAAGCACATACGCTGACGTAACTCACCTATTCCCGCAGAGCGTAAATATGCGCCCGGTGTATGTGTGCGCCAGAGTCACAAACCAAGATATGCCTAAAAATAGGCCATCCTACGCCATCCTATGTATCTTACTTACACCGGAGTGGCGTGGGCGCAAATATGGTCTGGACGTATATTTTGCTTCTCCCATTGATTAGGCATTCACATATGCAAATGAGGGAGTTGTTCCGACGTGGTTGTGCGCATGCGCATGGGGATACGTACACGTCTCGATGCATGCGCAGTTCGTTTTAAGTACTTGTCTGGCGCCCGGCCCATCATTTGCATGGGGTCACGCTTCATTAGCATGGATCACGCCCACTTCCAGCCCACTTCCACCTACTTCCACTTATGCCAGCCTGCGCCTTCGAAATTTACGCTATGCCGGCGCAGAGTTGGGAGCAATAGCTTGCTGAATTCAGTGCATGCCTCTCCGCGCTGCGCCGGCGTAGCGTACTATGTGTGCGCTACGTCTGCGTAAATATGCATAAATATGCGCCCATCTCTGTGAATCCGGGCCTATGTGTTTAAGATCTAGATTTACTAGAATCAGGATTCTCTAAAATACCTGTGTAGTGTAGCCTGTGTCTAGGAAAAGAAAAGGAAAAAAATGTGGAGTGAAAAACTATATATATTATACGTTTAAGATCAGTACCAGTGAAGTGTGATCTGTGCCTATAAAAAGGAAAAAAAAAAAACAATATATATATTTTTGTATTTGTGTTAGGGTCTAAGTGCTAAAATATTTATTCCCTAAAGTGCCCTAGTGTTAAGTGTTTTATTTATTTATATTATTTATATTATTACTAGGCCAGCATCTAATCTAGGCCTCTGGGTGGTTTCTTGATGAACCTTTAACAAGAACCTTTATAGCAGGATCACCAGCTATTATTTTTTTCTTTATACACAGTGTACACAATTATTAGGCAAGTGAGTATTTTGACCAAATCATAATTTTTATGCATATTGTCCAACTCCAAACTGTATAAACATGAATGCTTATTAGATTTAGGTATATCCGGTGATGTGTATTTGTATAATGAGGAAGGGTGTGGCCTAACTATACCACTTCTAGATTGTAAACTGATCCCTCCTGTATTGAATTGTATTGTAACTGTACGGTGTGCCCCCATGTTGTAAAGCACTGCCAAACTGTTGGCGCTATATAAATCCTGAATAATAATAATACAAATAATAATATTAACGTGTGAATAGTTATTAGGCAGCTTTGTTTCCTCATGCAAAATAGACCAAAAAAGAGATTTAATTGACACTGAAAAAGCAAAAAAATGTAAAAGTCATTTAGAGGGATGCAGCACTGAAATTTTTAAGGTATTGGGGCGTGGTCACAGAACAATCAAAAGTCAACAAGGTCGCAAGAAACATGTTAAGAAAAAGAAAATGCAAATTAACTGCCAAATATTTAAGAAAAATCAAACGTGGAGGTGCCAGGAATCCATTATCTCCCTGTGCTGTCATATTCCAAAACTGAAACCTACCTGGGGTGCCCAGAAGTTCAAGGTGTTCAGTGCTCAGAGACATGGCCAAGGTTAAGAGCGCTGCCCAAGACACATAAGTTGAAACGTCAAGACTGAGAGGAATGGACTAGATGATTGGTCACAGAGCTTCACTCCAGCTTCGGCAAGGTGGAGGTGGGGTACTGGCTTGGGCTGGTATTATATAGGTTGAGCTAGTTGGACTTTGTTTGGTTGAATATGGACTCAAGATCAGCTCTCAAACCTACTGCCAGTTTTTAGAAGACACTTTCTGCAAACAGTGGTTCAGGAAAAGGTCTGCATCTTTCAAGAAGACCATATTTATGCAGAACAATGCTTCATTGTGTGCAAGTACTCCACTGTGTGGCTAGTAAGTAAAAGCCTTAAAGATGAAAGAATAATGACATGGCCCCCTTCCTCACCTGACCTAAACCCTTTTGGGCCCTTCTTCTTAGGAAATTCATGGTAAAAGCAAACAGTACACCTTTTAGGGTCTGGGAGGCTGTGATTGCTGTTGCACAAAAAGTTGATAATCAACAGATCAAGAAACTGACAGACTACATGAATGGAAGGCCTATGACTTTTTATTAACCGATTGCCAACCAGCCGCCGCAGTTTAACGTCAAATCGAAATACCGGCATTGGAACCGATGCACGTGACCAGGGTTGTCCACCTGCCCCTCGGGATCGCTCCACAAAGAGCCAGAATGGGATCTGTCAATATAAACAAACAGATCCCCATTCTGTCAGGGGAGAAGAGAGAGATTGTCTATTTCTAGTGATCAGGAACAGTGATCTCTCTCTACTCCCAGTCAGTCCACTCCCTCCACAGTTAGAAACACCTCCCTAGGGAACACTTAACTCCTTGATCGCCCCCTAGTGTTAACCCCTTCCCTTCCAATGTCATTTATACAGTGGCTATTTTTAGCTCTGATCACTGTAATGATGTCGCTGGTCAAATAAAAAGTGTCAAAAGTGTCCGATCTGTTGCAGTTCCACAAAAAATTGCTGTTCACCTCCATTACCAGTAAAATGTATAATAAAAAGCCATAAATATATCCAAGATTTTGTAGCCAATATCACAATAAATGCTTATTAAGATTTTTTTTGCCAAAAATATGTAGAACAATACATATTGGCCTAAACCGATGAAGAAATTCTGTATTTTGATTTTTTTATTAATTTATTATAGCAAAAAGTTAAAAATATTGTTTTTTTTGTCTGTCTTTTTTTTTGTTTATAGCACAAAAAATAAAAACTGCTGAGGTCATCAAATACCAATAAAAGAAACCTCTATTTGTGGGAAAAGACAATTGTCAGTTAAAGTGACGCAGTGCCGTATTTAAAAATAAATGATCTAGTCATTAAGGGAGTAAATCCTTCCGGGCCTGAGGTTGTTAAAAAGAAGGGTGGCTATATTGGTCACTCTTTTTTTTATATATATATATTTTAATATATTTTTTATTAGAGAAAACAAATTCCAAACTAGACAGAAACATCGGCCAAACCTCTTCTTTTTTTTTTCATGTCAGAACTGTTAGTTCCTAAATTTCAAGTTGTTTGGTTATCATTTTCACTTTAACAATTTAATGAAATTAAACAAGTGAGGTAGGAAACTTTTTGTTTTTCATTTAGTTACACAATAATTCTGCACACAAATAGTTGCCCAATAATTTTGCACACATAGATATTCTCCTAAGAAAGCCAAAACCTCATGTTTACTTTCTTAAATATTTTAGGTTTCAGGTTTAGTAACATTTTGGATTGACCGAGAACAATTTGGTTGTTCAATAATGAAATTAATCCTCAAAAATACAACTTGACTAATAATTGGGCACACAGTGTAATTGTAATTTTTATTAACGTTTTACCGTTGTACAATAAAGCGAAAAAAAAATGAAATCATCTACATATGATCACATCAAATATCTTCAAATATAACAATGAACATGAATAATCAAAATTCATTAGGATCTTTTCCAGCATTCAAAATTTGTCTTGTGACAAAGATAAGAAAAACCATAAGTACAAGACAAGAAAACCTTAATGATATCATACATTTCTGACATCAGATGACACAGAGAGCTTTATAAAAAAAGAAAAAGGATAAATAAAGAAAGTTAACAGAGCAATATTTATCCAAACATGAGAACATCTTAGTGTAAGGATAGGACCCCTATAGAGTCCCAGGTCACTCAACTATGTATGCATGCAATAATCATCTAACATAACAAAGAGAACACAAAAAGATTGATAAGGCTCACTCTTGTGCAAAATAGTTATGCCTGCAGCAGAATCTGATCATAAAAGATAGTCAGGGAGAGGTGGTGCTGTGAGGAAACAAGCCAAGGGGAGTGATCACACAAAGCCCATATTTTATTAAATAATTGAAGAGAGTCCCCAGTTACAGCCGTAATACTTTCAAAAGTGCAATGGTGGAATAATGGGATCTCAGTAGATCTCCAATGTTGAAGAATAGACCTCCCAGTCACCATTAAAATGCACATAGCTTTTTGAAAAGATTATATATACCCAAAAAAGACAGTCCTAGGAAGTAATTCAGTGGATCCAAAGGCAAGAGGGTACCTAAAAATGTGTTGAATGGCCACCCAATAAAGTTGTATTTGGGTACATTGCTAGAAATAGAAATATGAACCAATGTACCTCTGTCCTCCAGACCAGCACTATTTGGTTGTAAGAATGTAACCAGCTAATATTTATATACTGTGATTTCCCTGCAAATGATTTTTTAGAAACATAGAAAAGTGACGGCAGAAAAAGACCGAGGGCCAGATTCTCTAACAAAATCGCCGGCGTAGCGTAAGCCATTTACACTACGCTGCCACATCGTACTAGAGCAAGTGCCGTATTCTCTAACCATTTGCTCTGTAGTTTGCATTGGCGTAGGGAAAATGGTCCAGGGTAAGCCTGCGTAATTCAAATGGGGCGGCTTGTATTTAAATTAACTCGCCCCCGCGGCAAACGAACTGCGCATGCGCCGGCCGGGGAAAAAGCCCAGTGCGCATGCTCCAGCTCACGTCGAAAAGCGTCGTTGAAACCGACGTCAAAACGACGTGATCGTCACTACGCAATGCCCCTATTTGCGAACGAGTTAGTAAAACGACGTAAGCGACGGAAAAAGCCGACGCTGACCCGACGCCATACTTAACATGGCATCCGATGGCACCCGACGGCATCCGACGGAACTTCGTAAGTTTACTCCTCATAGAAGCAGGGGTAATCTTACGAGTTCGTAAACGGCGTACGCGACGACGGGGTGGCGTAAAAGCGATCGGGAATCGGCGTACTAGCCTCATTGCACTTTCCTCCAGTGAGTTTGAGATCATGTCCCTGTGTTCTTGATTTTGGCTTCATATTGAAAAGTCCACCTTCCTGAACTTTATTCCCACCTTGATGTATTTAAAGGTATCAATCATGTCTCCCCTTTCCCTTCCTTTCTCCAGACTGTACATAATAATTTCCTGAAGTCGCTCTCGATATGTTGTATCCCCTTAACCTTTTCCTCATTACTGACTTACAGTTGTTGATTTACTTAAACTGAAGAGTGCAAAATCTGGGGCAGGTGTGCATGGTAGCCAATCATCTTCGAACTTCAGCTTGTTTAATTACACTTTGACAAAAAAAACTGTAAGTTAATTGGTTTCTATGCAGAGCTGCACCAGATTTTGCAACCTCTAGTTTTAGTAAAGCAACCCCAGCAGCTTCTTTCTGCATTGTGCCTCTGTGTGGATGCTCTCATTTTGGTAGAAACAGGGCCTCAGTTCCCCATGCCAGAGCTTCCGCCCTGTTGACTGGTGGTCTCATAACTCTTGGGAGAAAATTCAAAAACCATTACGGGTTTGGAGAAAGAAAGCAGGAAATCGAATCCAAAGAATGAATGAGGAAAACATAGGGAGATACTTGCACCTCAGGTACATTATTCTCCAGAAACCTAAGCCCTTTCACCACTCTCCATATAAATAATAATTATTAACTCTATTTCACACACATGCAAAAAATTGTTAACATAAGTTTGCGCTTGAAACCCCTAAACATATTGGGCCAGATTCAGGTACAATTTCCCTGGCGCAGAGTATCAGAGATACACTACACCGCCGTATTTTACCTGGCTCTAAGATGAATTCAGGTAGATTTCGGCCCGTAAGTTACGGCGGCGTAGTGTATTTCTTGCGGCGGAATCGAAATACGTGATTAGGGGGCATGAAGCATTAAAATTAGGCGTGTCCCCGCGGCGATCGAACTGCGCATGCTCTGTTCAGAAATTTCCCGCCATGCATTGCGCGAAATAACGTTGTTAAGTCAGGTTTTTTTTGAGTAGCGTTTATGTACATTCCCATTCCCGGACGACTTACGCAAAAAAAAAAAAATTGACATTTGACGCGGGAACGACAGCCATACTTAACATGGGCTGTCTAACGTTAGACCACATTTTTGCTTCCATAACTTTAAGCAGCAAAAAGATGACTACAGATGCCGTAAGAGAATGCGACGGACGATCGTAACTTCGTGGATCGTCGGCAAAAGGTAATTTGCATACCCCAACGCTGAAAACGACGCAAACTCCACCCAGCGGGCGGAAAAAGATTGCAGTGTAGATCCGACGACGTACGAAGACGTAAGCCTGTCGGATCGAAGCCCGAAGCCGTCGTATCATGGTTTGAGGTTTCAAACTAATGATACGACGCAGGTAATTTGAAAGTACTCCGGTCTAACAGGAGATAGACTGGAGTAATGGCTCTGTGAATCTGGCCCTATATATTTTTTGAAAGCAAAGGACCTAGATAATAAAAAATTTTATGGTGCACAAAATATAACAGTAAAAAGAGAAGTACTAATGCACTACCAAAAGTGGTGAATACCAGATGCTTGGTAATAAAGTGCTATGTTGACCCTTGATAAAGTCATAAGTGATAAAGTGTGTTGTGACGCAACGTGTCGGAAGGAACTCGGTGAAGTCACCTCCGGTTACGGTCGTGACCGGAAGTCTTTGCATATGACGTGTATTTTCTTTGGCATTTTTAGCCAGTTTTATATTGTGCTGTTAATTTTAAATACACACAAGAATCCTTTTTTAATTTACACTATGGAGAGTCTTCTTTTCTGCTTTTGACTCAGTGGACCTGGAGGTATTATTTCTAAGGAAAAGGCTGTGTAGATTGGAGAAAAAGCTGCAGTGGTTCCCTGTCCCAGATACAGCAAGGAGGAGAAAACAACCGCCTTTTGGAGTCCATGATTATTAATGCACTACTAGATCCTTTGGGGTGCATCTATGGGGTGAGAGGCTAGCACTACTGGGGGGGATTTGAGAAGTATCGGTATATGATATCCTTTTACATCTGCATATTTGGACTCCCTTATCTAAACCCTCTCCCCCTCTTCCAAGTTTGTCTGCACTGGAAAATATTTAAAGGATCGCTAAAGGAAAATATTTTTTTTTGCTGAAATGACTGTTTACAGGGTATAGAGACATAAAAATTAACTGATTCCTTTTAAAAATGATTAAAAATAGATAAAAATCAATCATATAATATGCCTCTAGTTTCACTTTCGTTTTTAAACTGGTTTTGTGTTTATGTGAAGTAGAGAGAGAGACAGAACAAAAACAAACAAATCCAGGGCAGTGTTTTGTTTTTAAATTGAATCTCAGGGAAGTGTTTTGTTTTTAAAATGAATCTGATTGGTTCTGAGGAGTTTTAGACACACAGCTTGGACCACAGTGAAAAGCTGCAATGAGATTTTTCATAAGGAGCCAGACAAGCAGGAAGTGTGGAGATCAGAGCAGAATTACAGTAACTTCAAAGCAAAAAACCGAACAATGAGAACATGAAAACAGCACTGCATTAAGGTAAAGGAAGCTATTTAGCTAAAAAAAAAATTCCTTTAGTGATCCTTTAACTTTAGAATAAGAGACTGACTTTCTCTCTGAATCATCAGATTCTTTTGGATGCACCTTATTATTAGTGATGAGCGGAATACGCCATATTCGATTTTGCGATATTTCGCGAATATATAGAAGAATATTCGCGAATATTCGTTAATATCGAATATTCGTGATATTTTATCAAAAAAAAAAAATAATTGCTAGTGCGATTGCGAAATTGATTGCGAAATTCTCGTCAACGCGCGAAAACGGAGATCATTTCCTGGATTACTAAACTAATATGCACTAAACACTAACTCTACTTACACAAACTTATATGACTAAACTAAAGCTATTTTTTTTTTATTTATTTTTTTTATACACAAAACACAGAAGGGCAGAGAACGTATTCTCGAATATTCGTTAATATCGAATATTCGTGATATTTTATCTAAAAAAAAAATTTCCGAAATTTCACTAGTGCGAATGCGAAATTGATTGCAAAATTCTCGTCAACACGCGAAAACGGAGATCATTTCCTGGATTACTAAACTAATATGCACTAAACACTAACTCTACTTACACAAACTTATATGACTAAACTAAAGCTAATTTTTTTTTTTTTATACACAAAACACAGAAGGGCAGAGAACGCATTCGCGAATATTCGTAATACGAATATTCACATTGCGAATATTCGGCAACATAAAAGGATCGCCTCAGCTACTCGGCCCAGGGTCTCTAATCATACCAGCAATGCTTTTAGACGTCGATGGAGATCACTAGGATGTGATCTGTTTTAAAAATACATTTGAAAAAATACGAATATTCGCAATAGCGAATATTCACCGCGATATTCGATTTATTTGCGAATACTCGAATATGCAATATTCGTAACGAATATTCGCAATGCGAATATTCGTGAGCAACACTACTTATTAATGGATTATTTTCATTTGAATTTATTTAGATGTTAGTTTGGTGTGATGCACTTTTTTATTAGATTTTTTTTTAATTGAATTTATTTATTTGGATGCTATTATGTATTGAGTCACTTTGAGATTAATTATTTATATCATTGTTCACTAGCATGTTATATTAGAGTAATTAGCGCTACTTCACAACTGTTTTTCAGTGAATAGTATTCGCAAGTTTATTTGCTCACAAATACAAAATACAAAATAATCTCCAAACATATAAAAATTAACTAAGTTGAACAAATAGATACCAAATTTGTCAAGACCTAAAATCACACGCACCTGTGACACAGTGATAAATAATGAACCCAAAATTGTCCATAGATGATGCATGTTAAAACCTTTACAGTACCATTAATTTACACAGTGCTTTACATATGGATTGCACATTCACATCAGTCCTTGCCCTCATGGAGCTTACAATCTAAGGTCCCTAACTCGCATTCATACAAATACATACTAGGGCCAATTTAGACAGGAGCCAATTAACCTATCAGCATGTCTTTGAAGTGTGGGAGGAAACCCACACAGGGACAGGAAGAAATTGCAAATACAAGGCAGGTAGTGATGTGGTTGGGATTGGAACCAACAATCTTAGTGTTGCTAACCACTATGCTGCCATATATCTACACATGTGTGCCCTGCATTCACATTTATGTGTGTGTGTGGGGGGGGGGGGGGACTGTAAAAATATTTGTTATATTCTATTTTATTTTATTCTATTTTATTTTTAAACAACTTACAATTTTGTTTTTACTTAAGTCTAATATGATTTCAGAGGGACTAGCAAGTTCTTCAGATTAAAGTAATTTCCATGTGACAGGTCCTATATATGGAGACATTAGGGGGTCTATTACTTATTTATTACAGGTACTTTTATAGAGCTATCAATTTACACAGTGCTTTACATACATACATGTACATTCACATCAGTCCCTGCCCTCAAGGAGTCCCTAACTCACATTCATACATACACATACTAGGGTCAATTTAGGCAGGACCTAATGTCTCCTACGTACTCATATAAAACAGACTAAGCACAAACGATACTGTACTGTGTTGCTTTTCTTGGCCATGCTGGCTGGAATCTGACAGCCCTGAACCTGGAAGTGCTCCAAGCTGAGAAGTTCCAAGTTTGTGCCTCATGGGAAAGATATGGAAAATGAAATTTTTTGTCTCCCTGACACTCTCTATTATAAAAATATATTTTACCACTTAAGACCCGGACCAATATGCAGGTAAAGGACCAGGACCCTTTTTTGCGATTCGGGACTGCGTCACTTTAACTGACAATTGCGCGCTCGTGCAACGTGGCTCCCAAACAAAATTGGCGTCCTTTTTTTCCCACAAATAGAGCTTTCTTTTGGTGGTATTTTTTGCACTATAAACAAAAATAGAGCGCCAATTTTGAAAAAAATTCAATATTTTTTACTTTTTATAAATATCCCGCAAAAATATATATATAAAAAAACTCAGTTTAGGCCGATACGTATTCTTCTACATATTTTTGGTAAAAAAAAAACACAATAAGTGTTTATCAATTGGTTTGCGCAAAATTTATAGCGTTTAAAAAATAGGGGATAGTTTTATTGCTTTTTTATTAATAATTTTTTTTTTTACTACTAATGGCAGCGATCAGTGATTTTTTTCATGACTGCGACATTATGGCAGACACATCGGACAATTTTGACACATTTTTGGGACCATTGTCATTTTCATAGAAAAAAGTGCCATAAAAAGGCATTGTTTACTGTGAAAATGACAATTGCAGTTTGGGAGTTAACCACTAGGGGGTGCTGTAGGGTTTAAGGGTTTAAGTGTGACCTCATGTGTGTTTCTAACTGTAGGGGGAGGGGGCTGGACTTGTGATGTCATTGACCGCCTTTCCCTATACCAGGGAACAGACGATCAATGACAGTGCCACTGTGAAGAACAGGGAAGGTGTGTTTACACACACCTCTCCCTGTTCTTCAGCTCCAGGGACCGATCGCAGGACTCTGGTCAAAATCAGGTACGTGATTGTGCCCAGCCATGCCATTCTGCAAATGTATATTGGCATTAGGCGGTCCTTAAAGGAGTTGTAAAGGAAAACATTTTTTTTTTTTTGCTGAAATTACTGTTTACAGGGTATAGAGACATAATAGTTAACTGATTCCTTTTAAAAATGATTAAATTTAGATAAAAATCGATCATATAATGTCCCTACAGTTTCAGTTTCATTTTTGCATACTGTTTCCTGGTTCTGTGATGTACAGAGACACAGAGCCAATACAGGGCAGTGATGGTTTGTAAAACGAAACTCATTGGTTCTGAGGGGTTTTAGACACACAGTAATCACACCTCCTTGATTAGTGACCACAGAGAGAAAGCTCCTATGACCTTTTTCATCAGAAAACAGACAACCAGGACAAAGAAGAATTACAGCAACATCATAGCAAAAACGAACAATGAGGATATGAAACCAGGACTGCAGTATGGTAAAGGAAGCTATTTAGCTAAAAAAATCCCTTTAGTGACCCTTTAAGTGGTTAAATGTCCCTGGCTCCCATAGGACACACATCCTTAATGTAGAAAAGGGGAGGGGGTACATGTCTCCTGACCTAAAAAAAAAAAAAATACTGCAATTAAAGAGCTCAAAATGCTATTGCAGCTGTGAGTTTGTTTACATCCCGTTACTTTTTCACAATAATAGGGCAGTGGCAATAAAAGGATTATAGGAAATTTCCATTAGTAAGTAATACTTGAGCTTACTGGCAATGTAAATTAAATTAGATTTTCTTTTATATGTAAAAAAAAACTGGGTGAATCAGTTATAAGAGAATGCCTTAATTTTAATTGCCTTGCAGGAGGGTAGAAAAGACAAAAAATATCTTAGGGAAATGTAAGCAGTGTACCTTGGGGATATAAAAACTCACAGGGTGATTCAACATACTAAAAAAGTATAATTGACCAATTATTTTTTTCTAATCACAATCAAACCAGTGAAATGAATGCTTTGCTCTGTTACAATCACCTGTTGTCCAAAAAAAAAACAACACAAAATTATTTTTAAGTATTATTTTTTAATAATGTAAATTGTATGATCCTTGTTCTTGCTCATTCTGTAAAATAATCACTTAGGTTTTGCAAAGAGGGATTTTGTTTAAATATTCACATTGTTACATTTCATAAGAATCAATCATCTTCAAGGCTGACCACTCATTGTATTATGTGATTACATAATGCAAAGTATGTTGTTGGCATGCCACAGGAAACCAATTCTTTTTTTATCAGCATATTTGTCTATTGGAGGGTGGTCTTGACCTGTTAAAAATAGTAAGCGCTTTTCATATTGTAAAGAATTCAAGCTTGAAAAAAACAAAAACAAAAAAAGAATTAAACAATAAAAAAAAAAAAAAAATCCATTCCAAGCATCTTGTAAATGTAACACAATGCTACTGCATACCTATAATGTATGTATGATAATATTCAAGAATGCTTTTCAGTAATCAGTACAATACGAAAAGCAAGCCCTGTACTAATTTTACCATAAAAGCAATAGAGCTTTAAGTAAGATCAATTTTACACTAGAAAAGTATTGCTTAAAACGGTCATTGTCTCTGTGTGCAAAGCAACCTTTGGCCGCTGAAGTAACCTTTGATTAGAACACAGTTTGAAAACAATTGCAAATAAATCCATGTGTTGAAATCACTGGACATGCAAGTCCCACTGAAGTGTAATGTCATCCTAAACCTTTTCTTTTAAAATAGAAAGCGCATTTTAAAGTATTGTCTGAAAGCCATTTAAAGACAAAACAGAATGTGTATCATGAAATCAGACAAAAATTAACACTATGACACAAACACTGTGAAGTTGCATTCTATGGGCCAGATTCACGTATTCCAGAGCATCTTTGCTCTGGAGTAACGCTTCTGATTTGCGTTGCGCTGCCGAAATTTTAGGAGCAAGTGCTGTCATTCACGAAGCACTTGCTCCTAAAGTTGCGGCAGCGCATCACAAATGAGCCGGCGGAATTCAAATGTAGCGGGTACGGGGCGTGTAGTATGCTAACTACGCGCGATCCCGCCGCCAACGTACTGCGCATGCGTCGAGTGTCAAAACATCCCCGTGCGCATGCTCCAAAATCTGTGAATGGACGTCAATGACGTCACATTCCCATTCATGACCGTTTTACGCAAGCAACGTTTTTTTTTTTTTTTTCCCGACGCGATGACGACGCCTATACCTAACATAGGATACTCCAACCCCATGTAGGTATATCTATGCGCCGCGTATCCCGTCCGGAAACGTCGTATCGTCATTGCGTCGCGCCGGATTTCGATCGTGAATTGCCGATTTCCGCTCATTAACATATTTTTTGAGCGTAAATCGGCGGGAACGCCCCCGGCGCCATTTTTAAGTTGGAGTAACGATGCGATGGCGAAACTCAGTTACGCTGCTCGCATCGGAACTTCAACCCGGCGTTTCTTGTTTTCTGGTTACAGAAAACAGAAACGCCGGCTCAAAGCCACAGTTAGGCTGGCGGATCACTCGATCCGCCAGCGTAACTGTTCCTGAATCTGGCCCTATATATATAACATGTGCTTCACCTTGTAAAGATATACTTTAGTAGAAGACAGAATCTGTTTTACTGTAGCATCATTTTCGCAGTAATAGTGCACTTTAAAAGAACATCATTTTTTTTTTTATAAATGTCAATTTTTTTTTTAATATGTTAAAGAGAACAAATAGATATAAACAATTGTCAATGGTTTATTTAATTTGATTTCTATGTATAGTATGTAATTACTACAGGGAGTGCAGAATTATTAGGCAAGTTGTATTTTTGAGGATTAATTTTATTATTGAACAACAACCATGTTCTCAATGAACCCAAAAAACTCATTAACCACTTGCTTACTGGGCACTTACACCCCCCTCCTGCCCAGGTGAAATTTCAGCTTCCGGCACTGCGTCGCTTTAACTGACAATTGCGCGGTCGTGCGACGTGGCTCCCAAACAAAATGTATGCCTTTTTTCCCCACAAGTAGAGCTTTCTTTTGGTGGTATTTGATCGCCTGTGCGATTTTTATTTTTTGCGCTATAAACAAAAAAGAGCGACAATTTTGAAGAAAAATACAATATTTTTTACTTGTTGCTATAATAAATATCCCAATTAAAAAAAAAAAACACATTTTTTTTTCTCAGTTTAGGGCGATACGTATTCTTCTACATATTTTTGGTAAAAAAAAAAAAAAAATCGCAATAAGCGACTGGTTTGCGCAAAAGTTATAGCGCTTACAAAATAGGGGAGAGAATTATTATTTTTTATTATTTTTTTTTTACTAGAAATGGCGGCGATCTGCGATTTTTATTGTTACTGCGACGTTATGGCGGACACATCGGACACTTTTGACACATTTTTGGCGCCATTCACATTTATACTGCGATCAGTGCTATAAATATGCACTAATTACAGTATAAATGTGACTGGCATTGAAGGGGTTAACACTAGGGGGTGAGGAAGGGGTTAAATGTGTATGCTAGGTGTGTTCTAACTGTAGGGGGAGGGGGGGGTGACTGGGGGGGTGACCGATCTGTGTCCCTATGTAGGAAGGAACACAGATCGGGCTCCTCCCTTCCAGAGACAGGACATTGTCTCTGTGTCAGCCGGCAATGAGAGATGATCTATGAGAGATCATCTCTCATTCGCCCACAGATCGCATTGCAAACGGCCGCTCTGATTGGCCGTTTGCCGCGATCTGTGATTGGCCATGTCCAAGGGACACGGACAACACAGGGCTTCCCCGCAGCGCGCTGTACAGCGCGCGCTGGGAACGCCAGAAAGACATGCCGTCAAATGACGGCATGTTGGATATTGAGGTCCGCGCTGTTGCCGTCATCCGACGGTAGCGCGGGCCTCAAGTGGTTAATATCAAAGCTGAATATTTTTGGAAGTAGTTTTTAGTTTGTTTTTAGTTTTAGCTATTTTAGGGGGATATCTGTGTGTGCAGGTGACTATTACTGTGCATAATTATTATGCAACTTAACAAAAAACAAATATATACCCATTTCAATTATTTATTTTTACCAGTGAAACCAATATAACATCTCAACATTCACAAATATACATTTCTGACATTCAAAAACAAAACAAAAACAAATCAGTGACCAATATAGCCACCTTTCTTTGCAAGGACACTCAAAAGCCTGCCATCCATGGATTCTGTCAGTGTTTTGATCTGTTCACCATCAACATTGCGTGCAGCAGCAACCACAGCCTCCGAGACACTGTTCAGAGAGGTGTACTGTTTTCCCTCCTTGTAAATCTCACATTTGATGATGAACCACAGGTTCTTCTCAATGGGGTTCAGATCAGGTGAACAAGGAGGCCATGTCATTAGTTTTTCTTCTTTTATACCCTTTCTTGCCAGCCACGCTGTGGAGTACTTGGACGCGTGTGATGGAGCATTGTCCTGCATGAAAATCATGTTTTTCTTGAAGGATGCAGACTTCTTCCTGTACCACTGCTTGAAGAAGGTGTCTTCCAGAAACTGGCAGTAGGACTGGGAGTTGAGCTTGACTCCATCCTCAACCCGAAAAGGCCCCACAAGCTCATCTTTGATGATACCAGCCCAAACCAGTACTCCACCTCCACCTTGCTGGCGTCTGAGTCGGACTGGAGCTCTCTGCCCTTTACCAATCCAGCCACGGGCCCATCCATCTGGCCCATCAAGACTCACTCTCATTTCATCAGTCCATAAAACCTTAGAAAAATCAGTCTTGAGATATTTCTTGGCCCAGTCTTGACATTTCAGCTTGTGTGTCTTGTTCAGTGGTGGTCGTCTTTCAGCCTTTCTTACCTTGGCCATGTCTCTGAGTATTGCACGCCTTGTGCTTTTGGGCACTCCAGTGATATTGCAGCTCTGAAATATGGCCAAACTGGTGGCAAGTGGCATCTTGGCAGCTGCACGCTTGACTTTTCTCAGTTCATGGGCAGTTATTTTGCGCCTTGGTTTTTCCACACGCTTCTTGCGACCCTGTTGACTATTTTGAATGAAACGCTTGATTGTTTGATGATCACGCTTCAGAAGCTTTGCAATTTTAAGAGTGCTGCATCCCTCTGCAAGATATCTCACTATTTTTGACTTTTCTGAGCCTGTTAAGTCCTTCTTTTGATCCATTTTGCCAAAGGAAAGGAAGTTGCCTAATAATTATGCACACCTGATATAGGGTGTTGATGTCATTAGACCACACCCCTTCTCATTACAGAGATGCACATCACCTAATATGCTTAATTGGTAGTAGGCTTTCGAGCCTATACAGCTTGGAGTAAGACACCATGCATAAAGAGGATGATGTGGTCAAAATACTCATTTGCCTAATAATTCTGCACTCCCTGTATATGCTTTGTGTACAAAGGGACAGCCAATTTATTTATATAGGAGGCGGATACCAAAAATGTAACACTAGTATTACATGACTTAAAGCGACACTAAAGGTTCAGGTTTAAAAAAAAAAAAAAAAAAAAAGGAGCTGTGGTGGCTCAACGTGATTGGCACTGCGCTGACAAGCCTTTCATCTCTGCTGCCAAGGGTTCGAATCCCGGTCTCGGCTACATGTGAAATGAGTTTGGTGGTCTCAGCCCGGCTCCAGGTGGGTGTGCTATGCAAGGTACGCCTGTGCTTAGTACGCCCACCCCCCCCCCACAAAAACGACCACACTTGCACGCACACAAAATTGCTTTAACACACACGCACTTTGGCCATCTCTTAAAATAAAAGAGAGGCGAAGGACCTACGGGGCTGGCTGGGTGGGCTGGGCCCCCTCACTCCCTCATAGGGGGAGTCCCTCTGCCCCGTTGGGCCCCAGTTGGGCTCCAAAGTGGAGCAGGTAGGGCGGGGTGAGGCCCCCCTCACACCCGCCATTGCCACCGGGGGCATGGAGAAGGATGGCGATTGCCTCTGGGGGGAGGGTCTGCCTACTCCCAACTCCTGCAGTCCAGCTCCTCTCTCTCGAGTTCACGCACACAAAAAAATAAAAACTTGTCATACTTACCTCCAATCTGCAGTTAGTTTTGTACAGAGTAGCCCCGATCGTCCTCTTCTGGGGTCCTACGGCAGCTCTCTTGGCTCCTTACCACAAGAGCTAACCCCCTCTGGGAAGCTGTCTCCTGAGGGGGTTACATTGCGGGCGCACTCCCATGTGATATACTCGGCGGCCATAGCCGCCAAGTGTATGACTCGGCCCCGCCCTGCATCATTGATTTTATTGACAGAATCAGGAACCAATGGCTGCACTGCTATCAATCATCCAATGAACAGCTAACAGGAGCTGGGGAAGGCAACGTGGGATTGCGCCCACAGAGATTCGGGGCTCAGGTAAGTAAAATGGGGGCTCGGGGGGGGGGGGGCGGTGACAATGAAGTGTTTTTTCACCTTAATGCATAGGATGCATTAAAGGGGTTGTAAAGGTGAAAAAAATCCTCCTTCACTTACCTCATCCTTCGATTTTTCTTTTAAATGTCCTTATTTCTTCTGAGAAATCCTCACTTCCTGTTCTTCTGTCTGTAACTCCACACAGTAATGCAAGGCTTTCTCCCTGGTGTGGAGTGTTGTGCTCACCCCCTCCCTTGAGGGGGGAGGGGGCGAGCAGGAGAGTCAGGACGCCCACTAACACACAGCTCCTTTCTCTATCTGCAAAGTAGAGAGTTTCCTGACTCTCCTGCTCGCCCCCTCCCTTGGTGAACACGACACTCCACACCAGGGAGAAAGCCTTGCATTACTGTGTGGAGTTACAGACAGAAGAAAAGGAAGTGAGGATTTCTCAGAAGAAATAAGGACATTTAAGAGCAAAATTGAAGGATGACGTAAGTGAAGGAGGACTGCACTGAGGTAAAGGAAGCTATTTAGGGGATTTTTTTTACCTTAACAACCCCTTTAGGGTGAAAAAACATGAAGGTGTACAACCCCTTTAAAGGGGGGATTTACTAAATCTAGTGTATCCTTGCATAAAAACCAATTAGCGTCTAACTTAAAGTGAAAACTTTAGGCAGAAAATTAAGTCCTACTAGATCACTTCAGGCTGGCCCCTTATGCAGGTATAGCTATGTAAAACATTGGAAATAAGTGTCTATACTGTTTAAACACTTAAGGACCACCCCACGCAGATATACTGCGGAAGAAGAGCCCTCCTGCATGAACTCACAAACAGGGATGTGATTTTGTGCAGTGGATCTAGGGCGCACACCATTGGGGACCCACTCCCACTGTGATTTGACACAGTGGGATCCAATCAGCAGGACAAACCAATTGTTCACAGGAGAGGCAGAACAGCGGTCTGTGAGGGAGAAAGATGGAGATCTTGTTCCGTTCCCTGTGAGCGTTGTGACGTATGGGGGCAGAACTGCCGGCAAATTAGTACAAAACACAAAACACACACAATACATTGTAATCTGTTAGGATTTTCATTACTGTATCAAATCATTTGACATAAGTTTTGTCCCTAGTGCTTTGTCTAGTGCAGTGGTCATCAACCCTGTCCTACAGGGCCCACTAACAGGCCAGGGTTTATGTATTACCTTGGGGAGATGCAGACTAGAATACTGCAATCACTGAGCAGCAAATTATATCACCTGTGATGTATTTCAGTTATCTTGCAAACCTGGCCTGTTAGTGGGCCCTGCAGGACAGGGTTGATGACCACTGGTCTAGTGCCCTGCTTTTTTTTTCTGCCTGGAAACTTGAGAATGTCCATGGAATTCAAAAAGTGTCCCTCAATGTCAAAAGCGGTTTATGACCAGCTTGAAAACAGCAATAGTGAAATAGAATCACTTGCAGAATTGAGTGATAGTGATTTGTGGGGAAATTCGCCATCACACACAGTGACGACAGCGACGATTCTGCAACTGAGCTCAGAGATATGCAAACTTGGTGCTCTATTGACTCTATTGACTCTGGTACGGATCACGCAGCACCCCCAAGATTCCCAATTATTGGAGAATCTGGTATGAAGGTAGACATTGAAGACGACAACCCCTTGACATACTTACAACTACTGTAATTCTGAGCGATAAGATTATTGAAAAAATAGTTACTGAAACCAAACGGTACCAAAGGCAACAATTAGATACTATGCATTGGAAGTTTGCAAGAAGCAGAAAGTGGGAACCAGTGACCAAAGATAACATTTGGAAATTTCTGGGCCTAATAATACTTCAGGGAGTGGTGGGGAAACCCCTTCAGGAGTGGTATTGGACAACTAACAAATTAATTGCCACTCCATTCTTTGGCACGGTCATGTCAGAGTACAGATTTTCCCTCAACATGAAATATGTACACTTTGAAAACAACAAAGTATCTGCTCATCCTGAAAAAAAAATTGGAAAATTTGTGAAGTATCTCAAATGATTATAAATATTTTCCAATGGAGTTATGTGCCATAAAGGGATATCAGCATAGATGAAAGTCTAATTGCCTACAAGGGAAGGCTCAGCCGTGCATTAAAAAGAGAATGATTTGGCGAAAAATCCTTCATGCTATGTGAATCGTCAACTGGCTACATTTGGATTTCAGTCCTATACACTGGGAAAGGAACAACATTTTATCCAAAATACAGCAACTATGGAATGGCAACATCTTCAGTTTTTTAATTCATTGAGCCATTGCTAAATCAGGGCTATTGCGTAATAACCGACAACTTTCACACATCGCCTGAACTTTATGAGTTTCTTCTGCAAAACAAAACAGATTCCTGCGGAAATTTTGCCCTTTATTGGCTAACAAAACTTTTTTTATACAAGCTTTTGTGACAGTAAGGTCCCTTTCTTAAGGTTTTATACAATTTAACTCTCTAATACTAAATATAACAGTAACATTGTTGGGTGTTTAACGATGTTCATGGTTATATTTGCATAACATGACAAAACTTCTTGAAAGAAGAAGACTAGTGACCTAAAATCAAAACTGAATGTTATCTCATGGATATTTACTTGAATTTTCTGCTGAATATTTTTTGAGGAAACATGGCCTTTAAGATGGATTGCATTTTACTGTCATTTGTGCTGCAGTAGTTGTGGTTCCCCCACTCACTTTTAATTCTGAATTGGACCTACTGATTGATTAAAATCTCCTGAATAATGCCCTAATGGACTGTTTATAGGTTTAACTGGATCTGCACCCATGTTTTTTGTCAACTTTATTTTGACCCCCCTATTAGAGGATATTTCTTTGGTTTACTTCATGGATGTGTTCCAGACGTGTTGTCTGCTCCTGCAGGAGTGTGTGTAAGTTACATGTTTGGTTGTGGTGGCCACTGGTGTCCTCTCTAATGCCGCGTACACACGATCACTTTTTGTCATTTTATGTAATTTTATGTCTTCTGAAAAACGACCAAAAAAAAAATTCGAACATGCTTGAATTTTTTATGTCATTTTTTAAAATGTCATTTTTTGTGTCATAAAAAATGATCGTGTGTGGGCAAAAATTATGTTTTAAACCCGCACATGTCCAGAAACAAGTTAGGAGACGGGAGGTAAAACTACCATTCATAATGGAGTAAGCACATTCATCACGCTGTAACAGACAAAAAAACACAAATCGTCTTTTAGTAACAAGTAACCAGCTAAAAGCAGCCTCAAGGCAAATAGAACTTCCCCTTTAGAGTGCCGTTGTTTTGTTAATCATTTTCCAAAAATGATGGTGTGTAGGCAACATCATTTTTAATGATGAAGTTGGAAAAATTTTGTTTTTTTTTCATGAAGAAAAATTAAAAAAGTTTTCATCACAAAAAGTGATCGTGTGTACGGGGCATAAGACTAGAGTCTAATTTTTTTAGTGCCCTGGAGACACTTGTATTCTTTCAGAATAAATAGAATTTTTAAACGTGGATAATTATCTAATAAATTTGCAGTCTTAATCCGAACACCTCTCTGATAAATCATTTTAAAACATCTTGTTTCACCTTTTCTCATATGCTGTAGTGATTTAAGAGGAATAGACCCAGTAGTTAAATTTACTTAAATAGGTATACTACTGAGGGCAGATATCTTTATACTTGGTAAGCGTGACACCTGTTGGATCGCATCTGTCTCCTATTCCATGACTGCGGTGGATGAGCCTTATATACCTATATCAGTGTGATTTTTTTGTGTAGTTGTGTGTTGTTTGGTCAGCCCTTATTGGTATTTGACTGACCCTGCCATGTTTTCAGACACTTTTTTTCTTAGCCAAATAAACCTTGCCATACTTTGGTATAAATTCATAATCATCAAGACTTGTGGTCTTTGGTAAAGATGTTCCAGCTACTCTATCCAGCAAAGTTGTATAAAACATGGCAACATGGTTGGATTCCTTCCAAACTACTTTTTTCACTACGGGATGGTGGCTGTAGTCTTGCCTGCTTCTTGGTATGGTGGGGCAGTGAGGCAGTGTGGGGTCTGCGTAACTGCAATACATTATGTATATGGCAAAGAGCTAAAGAGATTTTAATGCATTTTGATGTAAGAAATACTGTGAGAAACCTTGTAGTATATATATTATTTTTAATGGTAATTAGCTAAGGTCCTGTTTATTGGTAGTGTCTATACTCTTCGTTCATTCTGAATTAATATTTAACACATTTTTAGTTATTCGGAGATACAGATATTTCCGAATACCCAAATTACAGTATAAACAAAGTTTACCGAATTCCCTGCATATTAAGTTTGTCTGAATTTCTATAAATCTAATTGAAAATTAAATCAAATTTTACATTGAATACCATTTACATTGAGTACCATTTTCTAAATAATGCTGTTTTTGTTAAGCCAAAGGTGATTTAAAGAGTCATTATAATCATTTGATGAAGATTTTTATTTTTTTTGTTTGTTCAATTTGCCACATTAAAATCAAAAAAAAAAAATCTAAAGTTTTTGATTTGACTGATTCAAAATGTATCATTTTGAATGAATTCAAAAAATTGTTAAATTCAAAGAAAATTCGAAAAACACATAAAACAAATTCCAAATATGAATTCTGAATAAGATTCCCGAGTACTAATTGAACAAATCAACCAAATTTAACAAAACTAAATAACTAGATTAACAAATCTAAACTAAACAAATGTTGTCATCGTGCACATGTCTAGTAGTGTCTATACATGTGCTGAGCATTGTTAAACAAGTTGTGTTATATACAGTAGCTACAGTGCCTGCCGCCGAGAATGTGTTTTCAGCACGCCAGCATCGCGCTGAATCTCGGCGACAGGCTGCCGACATCTCGCACTCGCTGGAATAGTAAAAGTACATTCCAGCGAGCGCGTCATAGAAGCGACGGGGATGAGCCGCGGATTCCCGCCAATTCTACACGTGGGCGGAGTTATGAATCCTGAAGGAGAAATCCCCGCCGGATTTTTAAAGAAAAATCCGGCATGGGTTCCCCCCTCAGGAGCATAACGGGCCCTTAGGTCGGTTACGGGTTGTAAGGAGACCCCCTACGCCGAAAAAACGGCGTGGGGGTCCCCCCACAATCCATAACAGACCCGTATCCAAAGCACGCCGGCCGGCCGGTCAGGAAGGGAGTGGGGGCGAGCGAGCGCCCCCCCCCTCCTGAGCCGTACCGGGCAGCATGCCCTCAACATGGGGGGGTCAGGTGCTCTGGGGTAGGGGGCGCACTGCGGCCCCCCACCCCAGAGCACCCTGTCCCCATGTTGATGAGGACAGGGCCCCTTCCCGACAACCCTGGCCGTTGGTTGTCGGGGTATGCGGGCGGGAGGCTTATCGGAATCTGGAAGCCCCCTTTAATAAGGGGGCCCCCAGATACCGGCCCCCCACCCTAAGTGAATGAGTATGGGGTACATTGTACCCCTACCCATTCACCTGCAAAACAAAAGTTTAAACACAAATAAACCACACAGTGTATTGAAATATTTTATTAGTTGGCCGCCGGGGGGGTGTGTATGATCGCTTTTAGAAAAGCGCCCCCCTCCGGCGGGCTTCTGTGGGGGGGTGGGTGCCGCCGTCTGGTTCTTTTCCGCCGCCGGGGGGGGCGCTTTGATAAAAGCGCCCACCACCCGGCGGGCTTCTTTCGACGTCTTCGGCGGCTGGGGGGTCTTCTCCCACTCTCCGGGGTCTTCTCCCGCTCTCCGGGGGTCTTCTCCGCTCTCCGGGGGTCTTCTCCGCTGTCCGGGGGTCTTCTTCTTCTTCAGGACTCGCCGCCGCTATCTTCGTGTGTTAGCTCAATTACTAGCGGCGGCGGTCCCCTCTTCTGCGACGTCGGCGTCTTCTTCTTCTTCTTCTCCTTCTTCTGCTGTCCAGATGTTGACGCGACGCTTCCTCCCGCTGTTATGCCCGGCGCGCGGCTCGCAGCGAAATATATAGGCCTGTCTTGTGACGTCGCAGTCCCATCATGCTCCGGTAGGTACCACGTGGTACCTACCGGAGCATGATGGGACTGCGACGTCACAAGACAGGCCTATATATTTCGCTGCGAGCCGCGCGCCGGGCATAACAGCGGGAGGAAGCGTCGCGTCAACATCTGGACAGCAGAAGAAGGAGAAGAAGAAGAAGAAGACGCCGACGTCGCAGAAGAGGGGACCGCCGCCGCTAGTAATTGAGCTAACACACGAAGATAGCGGCGGCGAGTCCTGAAGAAGAAGAAGACCCCCGGACAGCGGAGAAGACCCCCGGAGAGCGGAGAAGACCCCCGGAGAGCGGGAGAAGACCCCGGAGAGTGGGAGAAGACCCCCCAGCCGCCGAAGACGTCGAAAGAAGCCCGCCGGGTGGTGGGCGCTTTTATCAAAGCGCCCCCCCCGGCGGCGGAAAAGAACCAGACGGCGGCACCCACCCCCCCACAGAAGCCCGCCGGAGGGGGGCGCTTTTCTAAAAGCGATCATACACACCCCCCCCCGGCGGCCAACTAATAAAATATTTCAATACACTGTGTGGTTTATTTGTGTTTAAACTTTTGTTTTGCAGGTGAATGGGTAGGGGTACAATGTACCCCATACTCATTCACTTAGGGTGGGGGGCCGGTATCTGGGGGCCCCCTTATTAAAGGGGGCTTCCAGATTCCGATAAGCCTCCCGCCCGCATACCCCGACAACCAACGGCCAGGGTTGTCGGGAAGGGGCCCTGTCCTCATCAACATGGGGACAGGGTGCTCTGGGGTGGGGGGCCGCAGTGCGCCCCCTACCCCAGAGCACCTGACCCCCCCATGTTGAGGGCATGCTGCCCGGTACGGCTCAGGAGGGGGGGGGCGCTCGCTCGCCCCCACTCCCTTCCTGACCGGCCGGCCGGCGTGCTTTGGATACGGGTCTGTTATGGATTGTGGGGGGACCCCCACGCCGTTTTTTCGGCGTAGGGGGTCTCCTTACAACCCGTAACCGACCTAAGGGCCCGTTATGCTCCTGAGGGGGGAACCCATGCTGGATTTTTCTTTAAAAATCCGGCGGGGATTTCTCCTTCAGGATTCATAACTCCGCCCACGTGTAGAATTGGCGGGAATCCGCGTCGGATCCCCGTCGCTTCTATGACGCGCTCGCTCTCCATCGCGGCAAGCCAGCTCGGCGCTGGCTCCCGCGATGGGGCTCGTAGGTGGTCAATCTCGCCGAGAAAGGGAGCGAGATTGACACAATATCCCAGTCACCTACTGTAGAATGTAGACTGTTCAACAAAGAATGTGCTCCAGATAAATGATCACCAACAATTAGGCCAGGCATACACGGTGCAAATTTGTTTTCTGCATCCATGGTTTGTAGGAAAGACATTTGCATGATTTCTCCATCAATACAGATAGTGTTGACAGGGGAATCAGATATTGTCTTCCCCTTGCAGGGGGGGGGGGCAGGTGGGGTAATCTGCCTCGGCCTGGAGAAGACAGTGATTATACAGTAGCTATAGTTGCCGCTAGCGATAATCGCAAGAGGATCAGGTAGGCTGGTTGTATCCAAGTAGATTGATTGATCAACTTGGTACATTCTGCTTGCACATTAATGGTTTGATGGACCGTCCGAGATTTTGACTGTGTATAGCTGGCCTTTGCCTTCCTTGGTGTAAAGCTTGGTTGCAGACACTTAAATTAGAGTAAATAGCAGGTTAGTACAAGTATAACTATACCATAAGCTGTCCCCATTCCCTTAAAGTGGTTGTAAACTTCAAACATAAAATATGAACAAAGCATACCCCTCTACTTGTCTCAATTAAGAGCACATAGTGTCATTTCTGTCTGCTGCTTCGTTCATGAATCTTGGTTTTACATGTGTGGTAGGCTACCATTTTTGCCTTTTCTGTTATGAATTTTACAAGGGCTTAAAAAGGTTTAGGGGTGAAGTAATTTAAAAAAAATGTGCCCCTATAGAGCTGTCAAGGGAGCACAATGGGAGAGGAGCTTAAACTGGACAACTGTAAAGGAATACACTAACACTGACCGTACATGTAACTGAACAAGTTTGCCCACAATTACAAGCAAGATGGATATATGAATCCTCCCGCTGTGTTTTTGTAGTCTGACAGTGGGGGACTTTTGCTGTCAGAATACATAGATCAATGCTCCAGCCCAAGTCAATCATTAGTTTGACTTCTCTGGAATGGGAATGGCCATAGATGGATTGAAATTCGGCCTGCTGAATCAACTGAATTTTAATCTATCTATGGCCAGCTTAAAGTGGTTGTAAATCCAATTCATGAAATCTGACCTGGGCACATATATCTACAGTGTTTACTTATCTCTCTGCAAAGCTTTAAGTCCTGTGTCTTTCTGCTGTTCTGTTCCTCTGTTATCAGCATGATAACTTCTGACAAGTTCTCCGACACTGAAGATAAAAGCAGCTGGAAATTTGTGTAGGGCAGGGTGCTTACAGATAGATAAGCAGAGAGTTTTTGTCTATGAAGCTCTGCAAGTTTCTTAATTTCTCTGCCTGTGTGGAAGGGGGGGATGTGCCTTTCCTAAAATCAGCTCTCACACAGTGTATGCCCAAAATTCCTGCTCACTGCTGAAATGGGAAGAAAGATTTGTCATTCAATGTGCACTTTATAAAGAATGTAGAAAGCTTAAGGCCACGTACACACGACTGATTTTCTCGGCAGAATCCAGCAAGAACCTCGATGGGAGACGTATTCTGCCGAGAAAACCGGTTGTGTGTTCACTTTTCGCCGAGCATCCCGTCGAGGAACTCGTCGAGCCAAACAGAGAGCAGGTTCCCTATTTCCTCGTTGTTCAATGGGAAAATTTGGCTCAACAAGCTTTTTGACTGCAGAACTAGGAACTCGACGGGCAGAACTATGAGTTTCACCCGACGAGTTTCTCGGTCGTGTGTACGCCGCCGAAGACAGCAGATATACTTTTAAAACTTATGTAGGGAGATTTGTTTCATCTCGGTGTATCATCTGAGGCTGTTCAGTTCACTGGGTATAGGAGAGGGTTTATATCCACTTTAAGTGTTGTTTTCACTGAAGTACATTGTCCACTGTCCACCTTTTCTAATTTTATGTTATGAGGGAGAATACAGTAAGTCTATAGTAAGCTTGGTTTAACTAGATGAAAAAAATCAATTACATTGCAGAATTACAGCAATATGTGTTATAAATGTCATTTTCAGCAGCAATTATCCATTTTACATTAATTTATAACCACTTATAGAGAGTGTTTTTAAGATAATGTGAAGAAGAACATTGGTGATTTACTATATCAGAATCATAAAAAGGCTCCCTAAATGGTGTTTGCAATTATTTTAAAGTGACAAATTGCTGTAAAACATCAATTTCACTGGGTGATTAGATAGATTTGTTTTGGATACACTACACAAACTCTGTCAAATGTATAGCATTGAAATGCATACCTTGCTTCATAGTTTTAACCCAAATAGCTGATATCTGCAGCAGTTACAGTGCACTGGACAATGATGTTTTTAAAAGTTGAGTATTAAGAGTTTCCAGAGCAATGTAACAGCATGACCAGAAAGGATATGGTGAGGTGGGCTAAATGAAAGCAAAAATCCTCCACTAAACCATACAAAAATCTCAGTACTGTACAGCAGTGGTCATCAACCCTGTCCTCAGGGCCCACTAACAGGCCAGGTTTTATGTATTACCTTGGGGGGATGCAGACTGGAATACTGCAATCACTGAGCAGCAAATGACATCACCTGTGATGTATTTCAGTTATCTTGCAAACCTGGCCTGTTAGTGGGCCCTGCAGGACAGGGTTGATGACCACTGCTGTACAGCCTTCTTTAACCACTTGACCTGATCAGGCAATTTTTTGCCATTTTTTACAATACGGCACTGCATTACTTTAACTGACAATTGACCAGTCATGCGACGCTGTACACAAATAAAATGTATGCTATTTTTTTCCCCACAAATAAGGCTTCTTTTGGTGGGATTTGATCGACAATTTAAAAAAAAAAAAAAAAACAACATTATTTTTTACTTACTGCTATAAAAACATATCCAATAGGAAAAAAGTAAAAAATATGATTTCATAAATTTACGCCGATATGTATTCTGCTACATATTTTTGGTTAAAAAAAAACATCCCATGTATTGATTGGTTTGCTCAAAAGTTATTGCGTCTCCAAACTATGGGATATGTACTGGAATTTGTATTTATTTATTTATTTTTTATACTAGTAATGGTGGTGACCAGCAACTTATAGCGTGACTGAGATATTGCGGTGGAGAATCGGACACTGACACTTTTGACACTTTGTGAAAACCAATGACACAAATACATTGATTGTTTACATAGGTAGAGCTCTGTTCTGTGTGCGATGATTGGCAAGTACTGTACCAGTGGACATTCAGTGCCCGGCACCCACAGATTGGCTTCTGCCCTGCTGCACGCATGCAAGGTCACTAGGTGGAAGTACAGAATCAAGTAAATATCTGTGATTCTGAACAGGAAGGCTCCCCTATAGCAGTATATCTGCTATGGGGCGGTCCTTAAGTGATTAAACAGGTGTCTACATGTCTCACTTCCATTACAATTTTAAAAGAGGTTTATTTCTCATCTGATTGATTTCATATACTACACTGCTGATGAGCAACAAGCCTGAAACAGCTGTATGCAGTTTTAAATAACAGGCTCTTTTTGAACTGTAAAACAATGGTTCCCGATTAAAAATAGAAGGCTAAAGCCCTGTTTCAACACAAAACCCCTGTTTTTAATGCAAACGTTTAAACTGTGCTGTTTATAGCAGTTAAGTGTGCTGGGAAATCTTTTGTTTATTTGTGCTGTGTAGGAAAGAGCCAAACACCCCTGGTTCAGTTGCCACCAGAGCATGCGAACAGAGACACGAACATGAAAATTCAAAAGTGATCATTTTAAATAAGGATGAGCTGAACACCACCCCCACAACCACCCCCCCCCCCCACACAGCTTGGTTTGCACCAGAAATTGCGAACAGGCAAAAAAAATGTTTGAGCATGTGAACACCGTTAAAGCCTATGGGACACATACATGAAAAAACAAAAGTGCTAATTTTAAAGGCTTATATGCATGGTATTGTCAAAAAAGGGTCCCATGGAATATGTATCAGTGGGAAAAAAAATGTTGATGGAGACAAGGGCTGCTTTATCCCCACAACACTTGACCTTTGGTTGTGGTGGTCGGAGGGGGGGGGGCTTATCGGAATCTGGAACCCCCATTTAAAAATGGGGAACTCCAGATCTCGGCCCCCCCTATGTGAATTGGTAATGGGGTTCATTGTAGTGTCAAAATGTTAAAAACCACAGGAGACAGCTTGGGACAAGTCCTTTATTAAAAAGAAAAAAAAAGAAAAGAAAAAAAAGGTTCCAATGATGTAATCTTGAGCGATACGAAAAAAAAAATGCTGCTACGAACGATACCGCCTCCATAGGAGGTGCCTGGCCGAATGACGCTCTCCTGGTGTGACAGCTCTTTTATAGCTGAGGGCGGGGCCACTCATCACGTGCGTGGTTGACCCCACCCCTCTCTGTCACAGGGAGAAGGCCCAGGGTTACCCAATGACGTGTACGGATGTACCCGTCCCCTCTGGCACAACGCGGGTTTCCCGTAACGTGTCAGAGGGGCGACATCACCCCTGAACATCAATGGGTAACCCCCGGCTTTCTCCTTGCGTCAGAGAGGGGAGGGGTCACCACAGCGGCGCATTGCAGGTGTTATTAACCTTTTCTCGACCGCTAGCGGGGGTTAAAGCACCCTGCTAGCAGGCAGAAATGTGCCACAAATCCAGCGGTAAAATAGCGGCATTTTACCACTATTTTACAGCCAATGCTTGGGACGGCATAGTGTGAATGCAGCCTAAGGAATGAGCAAAACATTTTGGAACATTGGAACTTGATTTCATAGTGGAAAATGTTGAATTTGAATTCCACATAATTTTGACAAATTTTCCCTCTTATTTTTCCTTTAGCTACAGTACCTGCCCACCATCATACCCTTTGCTCTTCTCTATGGCACATATCTCCAGCTGCCATACACTCATCATTCATTGCTTAGCTGTACCATCTATCTACTGCCATACCCTCCACACCTCTCTCCTTCATATACTTACCTCCATCATACCTTCTGCACTCATGTCCTGCACATATTACATTATTTTTAAAATGCCCAACCTTGCCCATTCTTGAACAGGCATATTTTTGCTAGGCATACATATATTGAATTACTGTGACACTTTTAGAAGCATTGTTCGTATGGATCACATATTACATCATGTTCTTCCCCTGCTTTAGCCTTTTCAAGTGTTTTTACCTTGTGGAAAAAAAATGAATACAATATGTATTAAAAAGGATACATCAAAACAAAGAAGAGAGAGAATATTATTATCTACTGAATGCAAAGCTTGTCATGGCTACTGTCCTCTGCAGTGACTGGGTTCAGTTTAATATTGTAATAAAAAAAAAAAAAGATATTAAAGAATTCCACTCAAAAATTGGATTATTGTTCTGACTATAAAGTCAATTTCTTGTACAGTAGTTTACTGAGGAACACAGGGATTAAATAACTTTTGGGTTATACTGCTGCCTACAGGAAGATTTGAACACTGGCAAATAAAAACAGTGCCGGACTGGTATCATTCCCTCTATGCCCAGTTTACCTTGGTTTTGTTGAAAAACATTATCAAGAGCATTACCATACAAACAGAGGGGTGGGACCTGTGTCCTTCAATGAACTACAAGAAATAGATTTTATGGTAAGCTTTAACTGATGGACACAGGAACTTATATTGTGTTGGGATGTCCAAAAGCAGGCCAAATAAGAGGTGGGCAACAGCAACAAAACATTATCAGGCTCTCGAACAACAACATAACTAGGGACTGCCTGCAGCTCAAAGAGCCACCTGAAGGACCTTATACCCAAATATGGAATCAGATAAGGCCTGAACATTATCCTGGTAAAGCTTGGAGAATAATTGAACAGAAGATCACGTGGCAGCCTTGTAAATCTCTGAAACAGTTGCTGATCCTCAAAAGACCACTGAGAAATGGTGAAACAAGAAAGAGGTTCCCATTTTTGGAGAACATCATAATTAATAAAAAGAGATTCAATCTTTCCAATGGAAGCAGTGACTGCAAGGTAGACATGCACAGCATACACTAAATCCAAACAATGAAGATAGATTTCCTTCTGATGAACTGTTGCTGGATAGAGTGACAAAAGCATAGTCCCCTGGTTGAGGTAAATAGCCAAAACTACCTTAGGTAGGCAAGGAGGTCTAGGCCCCTTTTATAGGACCAAAATAGTTTGCCATATGCCATGCGTCATGGCAAGACATCTGGTTCCTCCCTGATGGCTGATCTAGGCCACTGGTCTTTCATTTTCTGACCAAATCCTGATTGACTGACACCTCAGTTAGCATGGAGACAACTAAATTGCCCAAAGAATCATTCCAGAATGTTGATCGTGGACGAGATTTCTTGACAACCAAGCCACATTGGTCCAGTTGTAAAGGACTCCTTCTTAGGCCACGTACACACCACTAAATAAATCCGATCAAATCGGTCTGACAGACCGTTTTGATCGGATTTGTCTGCTGGGATATATTGGTTTGATCGTGTACAGTCAGTGGGAGCCCACTCTTTTTTAGGGTCATAGAATGCTGTGATTGAAGATAGTGAGCAGTTTTAAATTACTTTTTTCCTTTAGAGATGTCAATTTGCTGTGGTACTGTTCTAAAAATGGGAAAGATGCACTACTTTACAGGCAGACTGAGCATGATATTTAAAGGAATATTTCATTTTTAATGTTTCACTTTAAGCATTATTAAAATCACTGCTAAATCATTGATACATGTCCCTTGGGGCAGTACTCAGGTCCCCATACACTGTTTATGGCAATAAAAAAAAAGTAGCACTAATTTTTCATGTTTGTGTCCCATAGACTTTATTGGTGTTTGTGTGTTCGTACACATGTTTTGCCTGTTCGCAAGTTCTGGTGCCAACCAAACCGGGGGGTGTTCGGCTCATCCCTATCCTCTACACAAAGTCGAAATTTCATGTTAGATTACTGCACAGAGCTGGAAGAAATATGCACAGCGAGATTCAAGTAAACATACACATGCTTCTTGTATTTACACAATATTTGCAAATCTTGGAATTCAGATTTAAATATGCATGATCTATTAACCCAAACATACATGTTTATACATACGTAAAAAAAAAAAAAAAAAAAAAAGGTTTGTGTAATGTAATGTGCTTGTCTATCTAGCTAACGTGGATGTAGACAGCTTATGTCCGATTTAGCATCTGACTGTTGTCCACTACATTCAGGTGAGAAATTAAATATGTAGGAATTCGCAAGAAGCCCAACAAACATTTAGCTAATTTACACTGTATGTGTAAATTTTACAGCAGCTAAGAATGGGGCTTAACCACTTAAGGACCGCCGAATGTACATTTACGTCGGCAGAATGGCACCGACAGGCACATCAATGTATATATAAGTTGGTGCCTTGGGGGGGTTCGGGGGTCCAATCGGACCCCCCGTACATGCGGCGGTCCGCGCGGCTGTAGGAGTGATCCGACAAGAGGGGGCGGCTATTCGTTTTTGTCCGCCCCCTCCGGATCGCTCCCAGCCAATGCGCGCGCCCACCCGCCCTGTCACTTCCTCCTCCTGTGTAAACACAGGAAGGAGGAAGCGATGTGATCTCTCCCTCGGCGGTTTTTTCAACCACCGCTGAGGAGAGATCACAACACAGTAAGTCTGCACTAACACTACACTGCACTAACACTACACATAGTCACATTTAACACCCCCGATCCCCCCCCCTCCCCCTGTCACAGTGTCACTGAATGCAGTAATCATACATGTATGATTACTGTATTTAGTGTCAGTGTGACAGGCAGTGTGACAGTCAGTTAGTGTTAGGTCCTGGGTAGCCCCCGTACACCCCCTAATAAAGTTTTAACCCCTTGATCACTGCCCTAGTTAACCCTTTCACTCCCTATTGCCTGCATCACTAAGCGATCATTTTTCTGATCGCTGTATTAGTGTCGCTGTTCCCGCTAGGTAGCTAATTTTTTTTTATTGCAATTTTTTTTTACTAAAGACATGTGGCTAAATAAATTGTGGCCTAAATGTTTGACTAAAATTTAGTTTATTGATATTTCTTATAACAAAAAGTAAAAAACATTGATTTTTTTCAAAAATGTCGCTCTATTTTTGTATATAGCGCAAAAAATAAAGATCGCAGAGGCGATCAAATACCACCAAAAGAAAGCTCTATTTGTGGGAAGAAAAGGACGCAAATTTTGTTTGGGAGCCACGTAGCACGACCGCGCAATTGTCTGTTAAAGCGACGCAGTGCCGAATCGCAAAAAACCCTAGGGCCATTTGGCAGCATATTGGTCCGGTTCTTAAGTGGTTAAAGCAGTATTAAAAGATACGTTCACCTTTGGGAACATGTTATATGTTCCACCTATTTTTAGGTTCTAGTTCTTACAACTAGTGATGAGCGGAATACGCCATATTCGATTTCGCGATATTTCGCGAATATTTAGAAGAATATTCGCGAATATTCGTTAATATCGAATATTTGTGATATTTTATAAAAAAAAAAAAAAAATTGCGAAATTTCGCTATTTTTTTTTTTTTTTTTTTAGAAAATATCACGAATATTCGATATTTACGAATATTCGCTATATTTTATAAAAAAAAAAAAATAGCGAAATTTCGCATATGCGAAAGCCAAAATGATTGCGAAATTTCGCTATTTTTTTGGGGATAAAATATCACGAATATTCGATATTTACGAATATTCGCTATATTTTATAAAAAAAAAAAAATAGCGAAATTTCGCATATGCGAAAGCGAAAATGATTGCGAAATTTCGCTATTTTTTTTTGGATAAAATATCACGAATATTCGATATTTACGAATATTCGCTATATTTTATAAAAAAAAAAAAAATGCGAAATTTCGCTAGTGCGAAATTGATTGCGAAAATTATTGCGAAATTTGAAAAATACGAATATTCGAAATAGCGAATATTCGCCGCGATATTCGAGTTATTCGCGAATACTCGAATATGCAATATTCGTAGCGAATATTCGCAATGCGAATATTCGTGAGCAACACTACTTACAACTGCAACAGCTCCCCGCTGCTCTCTCCACCCTGTGACACCAGTACAGGGAGATGTTCCCCATACTAGCAGTCATTTTTTAAACAGCACGGGCGCATATGAGTGAATGAATGTCGGCAAGTGGTAGTTTTCAATGAACTACCCTGGTGCTGTGGTAGTTCATTGAGTCTTGAGTTCATTTAGCCTTCCTGTTAGTGTAAAACTGCTTGGCTATGCAATGTATGGGGCAGACAGCTCACACTTCTCAGGAAGTGTTAATGAACTACAAGAGCGCTCACCAGTGCCCTTGTAGCTGATTAAGAACTACACGATGTCTGCCACAGTGGTAGACATACCTCCAACTTTCTGAGATGGGATGCCACATTTTGATTCATCTGTGCAGGAGCATTGCTAGGTCTACTAAAGATCTGGGGCTAGAGCCCATTGCAGCAAAGTAAAGAAAGTCATATGCTTGGGTAGGCATACACATGCAAATAATATACATGTATATATATGTAGTGCTACCCCCCGAAGGAGCCGCTGGTTAAATACTGGGATTGGCACACCAAGTTACCCTGGTGATGTCTAGGGGTGAAATAACAGTAGCAGAGCAGTGAGCGAATGTTCAGACAGTCAATAAAGTTTCTTTCAATGCCTTTTTATTTTTCAGCCAACAAGGCTAACATAATCTTCAGTTTAAGGAAAGGAAAGCTGATGAAGGAAGGATACGAGAACCTTGTGGTATCAGGCCTGGAGGTGAACAGGGCAGACTTGCCCTCGACAATAGCAATAGTTGAACTCGTCGCCACTCCCGAATGGAGTGGGTAAAGTGCCCATGGACAGGTCCCTCCACACTAACCTGGCAGCCGAGGTGTCACTTCGGATCGCTGGGAGGAACAGGTCTCTCTATCTCAGACCTGGCTCCAGGGCCTTTGCAACCGGCCAATTTCTTCAGTAAGTTAGATAGGTGAACGGAGCGAATCCTCCCAGTAGATTTTCTTTAGAATAGGTCACCGGGTGACAGCAAAGTGTACCTGTCAGCATCCCGGTCACCAGATCCCCGATTGGTTCGTTCAAGCCCTGTTGGACAACCTGCCTCCGGGTCCTCCTCAAGCCGACCCCCTAATCGTACGGCACCCAGTCTGGGATCTCCTCAAAAGAACTGGGAACCAGTAGAGCACTGGGGTCCCCTTTGACCTCCGGTTGAGGTCCAGCATAGCCTGTGAGTTTGGCCAGGTGGGCCACGCTGGCAGCGTCCATGGATGCGCGCACCCTGAAGGTGGATGCCGCACCTGGAACTGGGACCCCGCAGAACTGCCTTGAGCACATGAATCCTGTCCAGATATATCCCTCCCCAGCATGCCCCGCAAGGGAAAACTCCTCCAATTGGCTGCTGGGGAAGCTTGCTCTGTCAGAACCCCCTCTGCCGCCAACTGCGGACCAGATATCATACCACATCCCTAGAATGCAGACTGGCCCAGAGGACATTTCTGAAATAACATGGGTCACCATCTGAACAATTGTGTGAATGGGAGCAAGGTAACTCTCCCATTCCTGCTAAATTTAGACTAGTGCCCGCACTGAAAGTAAAGGGGGCGCTACATATATATATATATATATCTGAGTGTGGATCCACTTACCTCAGGTACGAGTACGAGGCATAAAAGAGCCTAATTATCATTCAAACTTTGGGTCAAAAAATTGGAATTGAGCTGTCTTTGATCCCTATAAGTGGTCTCCTAACAGCTTTAGAACATAGACCTGAGAACATCCAGTCACATACATCTATGGTAGGACATGAGTTGACAAAACATTTTATGGTAAAGGTCAGGATACCTGAACACCAATTATAAGAAGCAAATAAGGATGTATTTTGAATATTTGATGCCTTTTTTGTGCAAAAAATAAAAAATTTGATCTGGAGATCTTGTCTAGAGGAGAGATGTTTTTCCCCTTTCAGGAACCTGGTTATTATTTCTGGCACATAAAAGCACAAGAGGCAGAGTTATATCATTTGCACGCTTCACACAGAAGCTGATTCAGCCAGAGAAAAGCACAGACAGAAACATTCTTATGTCTGTTGGTTAATTAGTAGTAACACAGTCACCTATTGTTTTCCCTTCATCTCAAACAACGCTAAGATAGTAGTGGCAAAACTTTTAAAAATAAGGAAAGTAATAAAACATGATGTAAAAAAAAAAAATATTCAATTTCACTATAAGAACATCAAACCAAAAGAGAATCAAGCTCTGTTATTACGTAACGTGTACTTTTAGCACTGGCCTTCTGGGGGTCTATTCCCACCTTTGGCACTAATAAGTCTATTTATAAAAAAAGTTGAAATGTGATAGATTTGCAGTTTTGTTTTGTTATTTCATTTTGCATTGATTCAAGGAAATGTATAGTGGATTTTTTATATTTTCTTTGTTTATTATGTTTATGAGTTAAAAAAAGGATTTACCCCACTGGGACTCTTCCCTAAATAGATTGTAGCCTGGGAGTCCTTTATCTCTTTGTAATAAATATGTGTGTATATAAAACATACAGTATATGTACTGTATGTTTCATATACAGTATAATATAATGTATATTTAGTGATAGTGCAAGGCCCTGCAATGGTGAGAGTTTTGCAGTAAACAGGACACTGGATTCTCAAAGGTGCAATTTGGGAGGCTCTGGCATGTTTACAGTGAACAGAGGAAGCTGTGTTATATTTTTTCCCCGGATTTTGTAGTATCGGATTAGGGCCAGAAGCTTGAAGGTTCCAAAGAGTTCTGGGCTGGACATAACCTTCCATCCTGTGTCCAAGTTGCCTATAGCCTGTGTGAGTACACAGATGGTCAAGATCATTATTAGCTAGACCTGAGCATAGCTCAGGGCGTTTGCTGCCATTTGGAGACAGACACCTGTTTGGAGACCTGGTTGTTTTTGCAGACTGCATCCCCGGCGAAGTGGACTTCTTGCTAGAAATGGCAGAATGGCTACACAGACCTGGGAGACTAAGAGAGGTTCTGAGAGCCCAGGGATGAATGGAGAACCATACTTGGTGGCCAAGAGTGGGCTTGGGCAGCAAGTTACTGCAATCGAGGCTGAGTGAGCCTAAGAGCCAGGTGGCCCAGTATTTTTCATTTGTTGTGTTTGCTGAAGAAGGACCCCTGCAAGGGAAATCTGCTGTCAGAAGAACTTTCTTTCTGTTTCCATTTAATAAAAATGGGCTGCCATGCCCTTAAATCAAAATGCCCGCAGCCATGGAATATACAAGCACACACGGCTGGACTGGGACAAAAATTTGGCCCTGGACTTCATCCAGACTGGCCCACTTTGACAGGTGACAGGTCTCTCCCATGCCGGCCGAACAAACCCGATGCCCTGGCCAGCCACCCAAGCACCACCCCCTTCACTAGCCATTAGTCATTTTACATTATTTCTCTCATACGCAGTACCAGTGGGGAAGCTAGACATTTCACACAGGGCAAAGAATCAGTTTGGCACCCCCCCCCGTAATTGAGAAACTCCCAGGCCATAGCTGTTAAGTCAGCTGTCTGTCCCCTCCCCCATGCTCCTTCTGGTCCCCCCATGCCACTCTGCCGACATGTGCTCCCCCTGTTCTCCTCTATCCCCCCGCTCCTCTATCCCCCTATGCTCCTCTATTTTCCCCATGCTGCTCTGGTCCCCATGTACTGCTCTATTCCCCCCCATGCTCCTTTGTTCCCCCCATGCTCCTCTGGTCCCCCCATGCTCCTCTGTTTCCCCATGCTCCACTAGTTACGGTATTCTTCTATGGTCCCCCGCATTCTCCTCTGGTCCCGCCATGCTCCTCTGGTCCCCCCCATGATGCTCTGATTCCCTGCAAGCTTCTTTGATCCCCCTATGCTTCTTTATTTCCCCCCATGTTGCTCTGGTCCCCCATGTGCTCCTCTGGTCCCCTTCATGCTCCTCTGGTCCCTCCTATGCTCCTCTCTTCCCCCCATGCTCCTCTCTTCCCCTCATGCTGCTCTGGTCCCCCATATGCTCATCTCCCCCCCCCCCCATGCTGTTCTGATTCCCCATATGCTCCTCTCTTCCCCCCATGCTGCTCTTGTCCCCATATGCTCCTCTCTTCCCCCAATATGCTCATATCTCCCCCCCATGCTGTTCTGGTCCCCCATATGCTCCTCTCTTTCCCCCCATGCTGCTCTGGTCCCCCATATGCTTCTCTCTCCCCATGCTGCTTTGATCCCCCATATGCTCCTCTCTCCCCCCGTGCTGCTCTGGTCCCCCATATGCTCCTCTCTCCCCCCATGCTTCTCTGGTCCCCCATATGCTTCTGTCTCCCCAACCCATGCTGCTCTGGTCCTCCATATGCTTATCCCCCCATAGGCTTAAAAAAGCTTATGTCACAGCTGTGTGCGGCTGCCCTGAGCCCTCCTTCCGATTCTTATATAATTAGCTTCTTAGAGTCCCGAGGAGCATGTCTGTATTCAGTCGAACTGCATAACTAAGCCAGGGAGAGGAGGTGAAACTGGCCCACTGAGCCATCGGCCCACTGGGAAACTCCCGGTAGTCCCGATTGCCAGTACATGCCTGCAAGCACATCTGCCACTGAGCCCCTACACCCTCATATCACAATATCAGTTTTTGTACCACAGAGCTCTGATTATGAGATGGAGAAGTATAATTCAATAACTTGTGCTACAGTACTCATGTGCTTACAAGGGGCAAGCTAATAGGAGAAGAGAGCAGAGTAACAGAGTGGTAAGCTCATCAGTCTTCTACTTCTCCTGTCCCTGTCCAGTCATCGGTCACAGTGTTGAAAAGACAGGAGAACCACACAGTCCTTATTTTTTTATATTTCTTTTTGCAACAGTCAGTATATTTTGTGGGTTCAACACTCCCCCTCCATCAGGGCTAAAATCATAATTTTGTCTAGATTTAAGCCTGCAATAAAGAAAAAACAAGATAGATTATCTTAGGCCGCGTACACACGATCGGTCCAACCCGATGAGAATGGTCCGGCGGACCGTTTTCATAGGTTCACAGACTGATGGTCTGATGTGCGTACACACCATCAGTTAAAAAACCGATCGTGCCAGTATGCTGTGACGTAAAACACAACGACGTGCTGAAAAAAATGAAGTTCAATGCTTCCAAGCATGCGTCGACTTGATTCTGAGATTGCGCAGGTTTTTGGACCGATGCTTTTGCGTAATAACCATCAGTTTGGACCGATGGTCAGGCGTCCATCCGTCCGATTTTAAAGCAAGTTTTAAAACTTTGGTCCGACGGACGATGGACCGATGGGCCGTACACATGGTCGGTTTGGACCGATGAAACTGGACTTAAGTCCAGTTTCATCGGTTTGGACCGATCGTGTGTATGCGGCCTTGTAGACTCTAATGCCGCGTACACATGATCGGAAATTCCGATTGTGTGTTTCCCCATCAGAGTTTTTTCATCGTAAATTCTGATGAATTCCATCGGAGTTTAGATATAGAACATGTTCTATTTTCTCCGATTGAATTCTGATGTGATTTGGCCAGGCAAAAGCCTGATCATGTGTACGCGGCATAACTCTTGAATTGCAAGTGCCATCGTCGAGGCTCATCACATCTGAAGTTTTTATTTCATCAACTATAATTTCAGACTAGACTCATACCAGCCTTTCTTTAGTTACCAACACTTGCCCATTGCACAAAAAAAGATTTTAGTCCTGATGAAGGTGGAATGTTGAGCCCCATATACGCATTAAATGTTGCAATTTTTTTTCTTAGACTGTACAAACTAGTGCAAAAAGTAAGAGGTGCTGGAACTTCGATTTGACTTTATACAAAATAGTGAGAGGACAAAAACATTCAGAGAGCACAATGCCTCAGATTAGGCTGCTCACAATAGACAAGACTACCCTCCAGTGGGTACCCCAGCAGGTTACCAGAAAAAAAGCATGCACTAATGGAAGGAGCTCCAGACCAAAGAATAAAAGAGTACAAATCCATTTATTAGTTTATACTAAAAAACAGCCAATGTGTTTTGTGGGTCAGAAAAAAACTCCCCCTTCATCAGGGCTACACAAAATAATGTAAATATGAATCATAGGTCTAATATATGTGTGTGTGTACATTTACATGGATACCTAACTAACTGATCAGTTTTAGATACACTACTAGACATGTTATCGTCCAAATGCATTTCGTCCGAATTTTGTGATTTAAAAATAATGAGCACACAGAATCCAAAAAAAAAAATACTTTATTTTTGTATCCACTATGGGCCAGATTCAGGTAGATGGGCGCTTCTTTACTTTGGAGTAACGTTTCTCATTTACGTTACTCCGCCGACACTTTCGGCGCAAGTAATGTTATTCACATAGCACTTGCGCGTAAACTTGCGCCAGAGTAACGATAATGCACTGGCGTAACCCGACGCAAGTGGAAGTGGGTGTGATCATATGTAAATGATGGGCGGAGCCCAGCGCAGAGGCTTACGTTCAGAGCATCATCCACGGAGCATGCGCGGTGATTGAGGCTCCACTCGCCCCCTTGTGCGCATGCTCACAACTTCCGTCGGCACCACTTCACGGGAAACGTCAGCGCAATGTGTTCCGTTGCGCGTATAAAAGCGCTAGCGGAAACGCCATTCCGGCGCAAAAGTATTTCCGTTTCCCCCCACCCCAGGGAAGATACTTTTGCACTGTGATGGCGGCTCCCGCTACCCCCAAAGAGAGGAGGAACCTCAATTTCAACTCCCAGGAGGTGTCTGTGATCATCTCGGCTATGGAGACTTTTAATCAGTTCCTCCACGGGAAAAAAAGTAGGAAGACCAGCCGGGAGAGGAAGCAGGGCATCCTGGAGACCATTGCTGGCAGGGTCAATGTGTTAGGGTACTCCACCCGGACTGCTAGCGACATACAAAAAAAATTAACGACCTGCGGCGTAAGGTCCGTGGCAAGGTGACCACCATCAGGAGGCATGAGAGGGGCACAGGTGGTGGTCCACCATGTCCGGTCAGCCTGACCACGGAGGAGGAGGTGGTCGCCCGCTGCCTGGACAGGGAGCAGTTGGAGGGGGTCCCTGGCTATGACTCCATGGAGGAAGGCTCCAGGACAGGTAAGTGTTTTGTATCCCCTATTTGGTGTGTTGCATGTGGGGGGGGGGTACATGTGCCAAGTGTGTGGGACCACCAACATGTGTCTGCTTTGTGTCATCCACAGATGACGGAGCTGGGCCATCATCTCTTACCGGCCAGTCCACCCCAACCTCCCAACGGGATCCTGATGACGAGGCCATGGGTGCTGGAGACACCGAGGTGGAGGAGAGTGCCCACACCACTTCTGCAGAGGTGGTTGTGGAGGAGCCTGTCCCTGAGCAGGACTTTATGTTATTGTTGGAGGAGTCCTCCTCCTCTGCAGGGCCCTCTGTCATCCCCTCCCCCATCCTAGGTAGCCCCTCAAGGGCGACTCCATCCCCACGGGGACAACCTTCTCCTGGGCCCAGGAAGGCGACCCGTAGGACCAGGGGGGTGTCTGATCTGATCGAGGACCAGGTGCTGTTGGACCACGCCAGGCAGACCCAGCAGATGGGGGAGATTGCTGGCCACTTGGACCGGGTCGCTGACAGCCTGGGCTCCATGTCACAGCTGCCCAGTGGTGTGCAGGACGTTGTGACCAGCCTGGGGGAGGTGCAGGCTGATGTACGGCACCTGACAGCAGCCGTCAACGCCAACACAGCTGCCATCCGGGAAGAGGGGAGGCAGCGGCAGCGTGACCAGCGGCATCATATCACCCGCCAGCTGAGGATGCAGGCCCAGACCAACCTGTATCTCAGCCGTATTGCCGTGGCCTTGGAGGGCATGCAGCCAACAGCTCCCAGGAGTGGCCCACCCGGGGATCAGCCTCCTCCAGATGCCCCCCCACCCCCACCACCACCCACTCCCTCCAGGCAGCTGAGGAGCCCGAGAGTGCCACCAAGGAGGAGCCCCCGTCATCCCAGATGAGGGGTTTTCTTTTTTTTTTGTTTATATTTTTTTTTTTTTATACTCAGGTAATGAGTTTTTGTTTATTTTTTTATTTATTTTTTATACTCAGGTTATGAGTTTTTGTTTATTTTTTTTCTCATGTTATGAGATATGTATTTAATTTTTTACTGCACACGGTAAGGAGTGCAGGGGACAGTGTGAATGGTGTGTGAATGTGAGGGGGTGGCACTCCTGCCCGTAAGGGATGTCACCCTCGGCCGTGGTGGTGAAGTTAACCCCACGGCTGTATGAATGACGTGTGAAAGGTGTATAAATGGACAGAGACATCATTGGGGCCTTGACGCTGGCGTTGCTGCTCCCAAGTCCTACATGCTGGACTTGGGCTAATCCAATGCGATGTGGATGTGGTGTGTGTGATCTAGGGACATCAGTGGTGTACATGTGTGCATTGTCTGTGTGATTAATGTTTTGGTTTAGTGTCCAAAGATGCCTACGGCGAGGCCCCTCCTTACTGCTCTTCCATCAGCAGACTGGGTCTCCTCTGGCAGTTGGGGACTGTGTGGGTCGGGGGTCAGGTCATCACGTATGTCAATCTGCAGGCCTTTTCTCATAGCAAAGTTGTGCAGAATGCAACATGCACCGATGATCTGACACACGAAGGTAGGGGAATACAATAGGGTCCCCCCGGACTTATCCAGGCAGCGGAAACGGGACTTCAGGAGCCCGAATGTTTGCTCCATCACTGCACGGGTTTTGATGTGTGCTTCATTGTATCTTCTCTCTCCTCTGGTTTGGGGGTTCCGGAAAGGAGTCATTAGATGGGGTCCCAGTGCATATGCAGAGTCACCTGGAAGGGAAAATACAGGAGGATGTTAGTCATGCATGTGCCACTTGTGAGGTGTGCATCATGGGAGGGGATAGTCATGCCTGCCAACCATGTTACTTACCAACCAGCCAGCTGTCCCCATACATGTTCTGCTCGAATTCTGCTGGGATGGGGCTCTGATTGTATATGAAGCTGTCATGGCTGGACCCGGGGTGTTTGGCACGGACGTGCCATAAGAGGCGTTGGGCATCGGCTATCACCTGTACGTTGATGGAATGCCAATGCTTCCGATTGCGGTATATGTGCTCTGTGGCACTGGGGGGCTGTAGTGCCACATGTGTGCAATCAATGGCCCCCACAGTGCGTGGGAATCTGGCAATGCTGTAGAAATCTGTCATTGCCTTCAGCCGCAGCTCCTCAGTGGTGGGTCTGATGAACTGGTTGGACATGCGTCTGAGGATTGCAGGGACAACCTGGTGCACACATCTGCTTCAGCTTCAGCTTTTCTCTAATGTCAACGACCAACTTTAGCATAACTTTCTCCTTGACAGATATTATCTGTTTGTGGTGCTAATTTCCCCCTAAATTCAGTATTAGTAGATAACTCTCAATAATGACCTTTCCATTCTCTCCAGCATACAGAGCATAACAATAGAACAATAGCTACTTCATCTAATGCTGTCATTAACCCACTGATACACTAACCATATTTGTGTGTACAGCGTATAGTAACCGATGAGCACTTTTAAAAAACACAAAGAAGCTCTTGTAACCTGTAATAAATAGCAGTCTGCAGTCAGTATACACGTGTGACATTGCTGGATGATTAGGGGTGTTACAAGCAAAATCTTCTACCTGAGCTACAACCTAATCTAGTCTAGCTTCTACTCTGCGCACCCCAGGCTATTCCCACATTGCTGCACACAATTCTAACCCTGCAGGCGGTTTAAACTGAGATCATGTCTGGCATCCACATCTCCATCCTGACACATGCCATGGTTTAAATGTCACCGTGGGACAACCTATCCTGCTGCCCACTTTCTCCGACTCTCTTGATAACTTGAATATACAGGTGCCTGCAGGGTAAGCACAAAGGATGTCAAGTGTCTAAATGCGCCAACAGACATAACAAGTTGGTTGGATGTGAGCTCATAATCTGAATGTTAAACAACAGCTTTAAAAATGCATAAACAGATATGTATATAGATTGAGCACATTTGTGTATTTTGCACACACCCCAGGGTTTATCTTTAAGATTAAATAGCTTGTGAATAGAAAAAAAAAAGCAAACCTTCCCTAAATCCAAAACTATATTTACCATATAGTATATAAAACCAAAGTTTAACAATTCACCTTAAACTATCAATATTCCTCCAAGTGTTATAAAGTGCTAAGTGCATGCAAAAATACATATGCACAGAATAAATACACAATATTTACCCAGACATGCACAGAATACATAAAAAAAATGTAAATTCATGAAGTTAAACTGCATAAATTAAAACTATAATCCAGTTTGCCAGTCCACAATCAAAGTAACAGTGACCAGAAGAATAAAAGACACATAAATTTGTGCGCTAATATATAAAAAAAAGTGGTTCATTCTTATAGAGCAATATAAAGTATTAAGTTCTTACAATAAACCATTTTAAAAGATATATATTTATATATTACAATTTATAAGATATATATATATATATATAAAACACAATATATTGTGTTTTATATATATGCGCGTGCCCCCTCCGCATTGCTCGGGACCCGGTGCGCGTGCCCAGAGGCCGCGATGTCCGCCGGGCACCCGCGATTGCCCACAATCATGGCAGGACCATGGATCTGTGTGTATAAACACACAGATCCATGTCCTGTCAGCGGTGAGGAGACAGATGTGTGTTCCCAGTACAGAGGAACACACATCGATCTCCTCCCCTTGTGAGTCCCCTTCCCCCTACAGTTAGAACACACTTTAGGGAACATTGCCCGTCACATTTACACAGTAATCAGTGCAGTTTTATAGCACCAATCGCTGTGTAAATGTGATTGGTCCTAAAAATGTGTCAAAAGTGTCCAATCTGTCCGTCGCAATGTCACGGTCACAATAAAAAAAAAACGCTGATCGCCGCCATTACTAGTAAAAAAATAAATAAAAATGCTATAATTCTATTCCCTATATTGTAGATGCTAGAACTTTTGCGCAAACCGATCAAATAAGCTAATTGCATTTTTTTTTTGCCAAAAATATGTAGAAGAATACGTATCGGCCTAAACTGAGGAAAAAATATATATATATATTTTTTTATTATTATGATATTGATTAAATTTAAAAAGTAAAAGATATTGTGCTTTTTTTTTCAAAATTGTCGCTCTTTTTGTTAATAGCGCAAAAAAATAAAAACCGCAGAGGTGATCAAATACCACCAAAAGAAAGCTCTATTTGTGGAAAAAAAAGGGCGTCAATTTTGTTGGGGAGCCACGTCGCATTCAAAGTGCAAAGCTGAAAACTAAAAATTGGTCTGTGCAGGAAGGGGGTGAAAATGCCCTGTATGGAAGTGGTTAAACATATCTCAAATCATATTACAGACAGTCTAACTAAGGAAATCAGAGAACTGGGCCAACGCACTGCAAATCTTGAACTGCAGGTTGATGAACCTCAAAAATTACACCCAGACTTATGCAGTTGAATTTGAAAACCTCAAAGAGGAAAACTTAGTCCTTCAATCTCATTTAGAAGATTACTAAAATAGGGCCCCGCATTCCAATGTCCGTAAATGTGAAATACCTGAATCTGTCACTGATTTGCAAGCCACTATGCCACTTATTTCAAGAACTACAGCTTTCCATACCAGTCGAATGAATGGAGATGAACAGGGTTCACAGAGCCCTCACACCTCACAATGGATCAACGTGCAATATTATTGCCAAATTTCAGTTTCCGTACCAAGGAACAATTTCTAGCTGCTAGAGCAAAAGATTCACAGATTTTCCAGAGACCTAATACCTATTAACTTTCTGCTGATCTATCTCAGGTCACCATTTCTAAGCATCGGCCTTTAAAGACGATTCTTTAAGTTTTACAGCGACACCATATCATCTATCAATGGGGCTTTCCATCTTAAATTTGCTTTCACTTACCTAGGATCTAAATATGTCTGTCTTCTGCTGAAGAACTCCATTCTTCTTTACAAAACATTCAGCTTCTAAATTGCCCTCTCAACCAAAGCAATGCATGACATCCAATGGTTTCCCATTCCCTCCAAACATCAGCTGGTGCAGAATGAAATAAAAGTCGCCAGGGGCAATCAAAACCTGGTAGTTTTTCTTCTCCTACGCCAACTAAAAGTTTGGTAAACTTTTTTTTTGTCTTACCAGTTTAGAAGTCACTTAATGCAAACGTTTTAATATTTTTTAACTCCGTAATTTTCTGCTGGCCTTTTTTTCTTTTACTAATAGCGAGTTGTTTGCTATATTTCTTTACATAGCCTCAAGTTATTATTCATTTTTTTTTATGTTTTCTGTGATGTTTTTTGTTACTTGTATACACCTTTCCCCATCCCTTCCATCCCACGTCATATGCTTTCTCATGACAATTGATGGGTATGGAACTGTTTGAGACAATGAGACAATGGTATATTTTCTATGTATGCATTACTTTTTATTGATGGCAGTGTTCCCTTTGGTGGTGTTTTTGTGCCTGTTTGCTACCCTCAGAACCCCATTATTATGTGTGCTTCTGAAGGTAGATCTTAGGCCTCTGGTATACCACGTGTCGCTCCCCCAGTACGACGTTCTGTTGAGCTATTAGCTTTCTTTTTTATTTTACAAATCTAAATAATATCTGCTCGATGAGAGACAATTCCTTTCCCTTTCTTCTAGCCTTTTCCTTTTCCTACCCACTATACTGAATTGTTTGCGATCCTACTGTCAGAACTTAACGTTTTTATTATGCAACTCATTATAGTACCAATATGGCTCCCTTAAACATTTTGACTGTAAATGTCCAAGGGCTTAATATACCACAAAAACGCTCTTAAGCATTCCGTTCATTTGCTAAAATCCACATTTTTTGCCTACAGGAGAACCATTTTGCTGAAAAATCTACTCTTATGTTTTTCAGATCTTCTTATCCACAGGTAAATACAGCCTTGGCATCTACTAAACAACAAGGTGTTCTTATACCTATTCACCGTACAACCCTATTTGTACTTTCATCTGAAATTAAAGTTCCTGAAGGCCGCTACCTCATTCTTATTGGGCATATTTCTGATGTTGCTGTAACCATTGTATTATATTATGCTCCTTATAAATATCCATTATCATCCTTTTCATGTAATTGATTCACACAAATTAGGTACAGTGATATTATGTGGAGACTCGCACCAAGTTATTTTTCCCTTCTTGGGTAAATCTCCCCCTTCTCCCTCCTCCTGTTCCCCTAAGCTTTCATTTCAGCAACTTATCTCTAAGCATAACATGTTAGACTCTTGACGTGAGTTCAATCCGGCTCGTAAACGTTTTACATATTACTCTCATCCAAACAAATCGTTTTCTAGGATTGATCATATTGTCCTAAGTGTTGGCATGGCCTCAGAGATCCTATCATCAGTTATTATGCCCTTTACTTGGTCTGATCATAGTGTAGTTTGTACTACCATCTCCTCCTCTATCACGAGATCCCAGTATTCGTCTTGGTGCATTAATGATTCCATTCTAACTCGCCTGTCCCATTTTATAGATATTAAACATGCTCTCAATGTCTATCTCATTAATAACACTTCTGCAGATATTTTCCCTCTCACTCTTTGGGAAGTCCATAAACCTGTAATCCGAGGTACACTTGTCTGGTAAGCATGATTTCTCAAATGCAAGCACAAGCTCCTTCGACCAAACTTTAGAAAATGACTTCAATCTGTGTCACGATGCATTTCAAAATTCTCCCCTCCCCTTGATAGAGCATGCTTAGAATTCAACCTGTTTCTTACTGACTCTGCAGATAAATTAATACGTAAATCACAACACCTTTATTACCTCAAAGAAAACAAACCAGATACCCTATTAGCGCGAACCTTACACTCACTGCAAAAACCTACGACATCTGTGCATCTGAAACTAAATTGTGATTCATGCGCAAGTAACCCTGTCAATATTTTACACACATTCCGCTCAAATCTTGCTAAATTATATTCGCGCAACAATAATTTTGACCATGCTGCTGCTGATTCCCTTTTTTTAGAAGTTACGCTTCCAACACTCTCACAAATCCATGTAAATGACTCAAGTGTCCCATCTCTGCAACAGAAGTCATAGCGGCTATTAAAGGGGCTGTAAATGTTTTTTCACCTTAATGCATCCTATGCATTAAGGTAAAAAAACATCGCACATTACCACCCCCCCAAACCCCCGTTTTACTTACAGTGCCTTGCGAAAGTATTCGGCCCCCTTGAACTTTGCGACCCTTTGCCATATTTCAGGCTTCAAACATAAAGATATAAAACTGTAATTTTTTGTAAAGAATCAACAACAAGTGGGACACAATCATGAAGTGGAACAAAATTTATTGAATTTTGTAAACTTTGTTAACAAATAAAAAACTGAAAAATTGGGTGTGCAAAATTATTCAGCCCCTTTACTTTCAGTGCAGCAAACTCTCTCCAGAAGTTCAGTGAGGATCTCTGAATGATCCAATGTTGACCTAAATGACTAATGATGATAAACAGAATCCACCTGTGTGTAATCAGGTTTCCGTATAAATGCACCTGCACTTTGATAGTCTCAGAGGTCTGTTTAAAGCGCAGAGAGCATCATGAAGAACAAGGAACACACCAGGCAGGTCCGAGATACTGTTGTGGAGAAGTTTAAAGCCGGATTTGGATACAAAAAGATTTCCCAAGCTTTAAACATCCCAAGGAGCACTGTGCAAGCGATAATATTGAAATAATATCACACCACTGCAAATCTACAAAGACCTGGGCGTCCCTCTAAACTTTCAGCTCATACAAGGAGAACACTGATCAGAGATGCAGCCAAGAGGCCCATGATCACTCTGGATGAACTGCAGAGATCTACAGCTGAGGTGGGAGACTCTGTCCATAGGACAACAATCAGTCGTATACTGCACAAATCTGGCCTCTATGGACGAGTGGCAAGAAGAAAGCCATTTATTAAAGATATCCATAAAAAGTGTTGTTTAACGTTTGCCACAAGCCACCTGGGAGACACACCAAACATGTGGAAGAAGGTGCTCTGGTCAGATGAAACCAAAATCAAACTTTTTGGCAACAATGCAAAACTTTATGTTTGGCGTAAAAGCAACACAGCTCATCACTTTGAACACACCATGCCCACTGTCAAACATGGTGGTGGCACATCATGGTTTGGGCTTGCTTTTCTTCAGCAGGGACAGGGAAGATGGTTAAAATTGATGGGAAGATGGATGGAGCCAAATACAGGACCATTCTGGAAGAAAACCTGATGGAGTCTGCAAAAGACCTGAGACTGGGATGGAGATTTGTCTTCCAACAAGACAATGATCCAAAACATAAAGCAAAATCTACACAAATAAACATATCCAGGTGTTAGAATGGCCAAGTCAAAGTCCAGACCTGAATCCAATTGAGAATCTGTGGAAAGAACTGAAAACTGCTGTTCACAAACGCTCTCCATCCAACCTCACTGAGCTCGAGCTGTTTTGCAAGGAGGAATGGGCAAAAATTTCAGTCTCTCGATGTGCAAAACTGATAGAGACATACCCCAAGCGACTTACAGCTGTAATCGCAGCAAAATGTGGCGCTACAAAGTATTAACTTAAGGGGGCTGAATAATTTTGCACGCCCAATTTTTCCGTTTTTTATCTGTTAAAAAAGTTTGAAATATCCAATAAATTTCGTTCCACTTCATGATTGTGTCCCACTTGTTGTTGATACTTCACAAAAAAATACAGTTTTATATCTTTATGTTTGAAGCCTGAAATGTGGCAAAAGGTCACAAAGTTCAAGGGGACCGAATACTTTCACAAGGCACTGTACCTGACCCCTCGGAAGTTCTGTGCTCGTCCCCGTCATCCTCCTCGGTTCTCAGCCTGGCCATTGATTGGCTACACTGCATGACTTGAAAGCAGTGCAGCCATTGGCTGGCACTGCTGTCAATCACATCCAACGATGAGGCGCGCTGGGGGTGGGGCTATGGCCGCCGCTGTATCGCGGGAGCGCGCCCGCAAGAGCTTTCCACCATGCGAGCTTGCTCGGTCTTCAATGTCCTCATTTTACCGCTCCTTTCTTTTGTTAAATATCCCGCTTTTTACCCTGCCTGGTTCGCTCCTAAGTCTTTTAATGCATGGAATACAGCTAATTTATCCTGTTTATATAATTTGGTATCTGCCGCTTACATCTATCATTTTCTTACTTTGTGTGAGACATTTAGACTTCCTCAATCGGAAATGTTCCGATATTTGCAAATCAAATTTTTTTCCTAACCATATCTCAATTCCAACTCTCCCAACTAACCCAAATGTCGCGTTTTGAATGCACATGTTTTTTTTTTACCCTCATACTTAAGGACTTGTTTTGTTTCTCTATAAGAAAATGTTATCTAATACTAACACTGGTTCCTCCCTCCCATATGTTTCCAAATGGGAAATAGACCTTAATATGCAACTGAATTGTCTAGCATATGGCCTGTCACTAAGTATGTTTCTTCTAATGTTGTTGCTGTGGAAACTAACTTTAAGGTGCTAACCCGTTATTTGGTCCCCGCTAGAATATCAAAATATGCTTCTCATTACCCTGGAGCGTGTTTTCACAGCTGACTAGTCTGGCACTCAACTTCATATGTGGTGGGATTGCCCAATTGCCCACAAATTCTGGAAGGCAGTTTTTGACTTGGCCTCCAAAATCTTTGATACACCTATACCACCTAATCCTGCTACAGCCTTATTAAACCTGATGGGATCAAACACAATAGATTTTACCTTGTTTTACAGCTTCTAACAGCCACAAAACAAACCATTGTAAGGCATGGAAAACTCAATGTTTAAATGTAACCATACACAGAACTAATTAAGCTTGTATTCATTGTAAAATGAAAGCAATCAAAAAAGATTGAATTGGTCCACTTGAGAAACTATGGCTTGCTTGGGTTAAGCATTGTTTACCTCCAGACTTTGATGACACACTGTTATTGCCTTGGTAATTTTACTATATTTGCCCTGACTATACTTTCTATTCATCTGAGACTGCATCACCACTTGTAAACCCCCCCCCCCTTATTCCCTTCCCCCTTTTTTTCTTCCCTCTTCTCTCTACTTCTATTTTTTGTTTTCTACCTTTCTTTACATATTGTGTAGTATTATTGCTCTTGCAAAATGAACCAATAGTCACTAGCTTACTTTTTTCCTTCTGATGAAATTTTACAATGCTTTCGATGTAATATTTTATTGGTTTATTCGCTGCTCTACTCATTACATTTTTACATTGTTATGTACTCATACTGTTCATAAATCGATATGTTTAGCTTTATCGTTATTTGAATATGGTACCACCATCCTTATATGTACTCAATTTGTCAATCTGTGTTATATTTAAAAAAAGAATAAAAAAAATTGATGAGATAAGCCACTCCGTTAGTATGGGACCTGAATATGATAAAAGGTTAAAAATGTGCTTGGTATTATACAGTCTTTGTACCCTTTAGTGGTTATCAACCTGGGGTCGGGTCAAATGATGATTTGCCAGGGGTCACCAAATCCTGTTCCTGAAGCCCGCACCACTCTCTCAACCTTCTTGCAGCTGCTCAGCAGGGCTGTCTCTGGAGCCGATGGCCACCCAGCTGGGCTGTTCCTGGAGCACACGATCACACACTCAGCCTCTTCACAGCCACCTATTCAGTTCACGGCATGACTTGGGGGCAGAGACTAGAGGTCTGCTGACTGGTGAGGATTGTGAGGTGGGAGGGGTTGGAGGAGACCCTATCTCCTGATTTCAGCATAGGTGTCACTGCTACTAGACACCACAAAGTCGGAGACACAGTGAGAAACACTACCTGTGATTATAGTTGCCATTAAAAGTCCCCACTACAGTTCTCAGATCAGCAGATGACCTTGATCAAGAGCACCTAAGTTGGCTGATCAAAACTCCCCCCAGCATTGCCATTGATCCCACCCCCCACCAAGGAGTAAGAGAAGGAATTAAAATAGAGAATACATGAAAGGGAGAGGAAAAAAGGGGGAGAAAGAAAGAAAAAGTAAGAGAAAGAATAAGAGAAAAAAACAAGAAAGACGGCTAGAGAGAGGGATTGTGAAAAAAACAAGAAATTAGGATAGCGAGAGATAAAAGGGAAAAAGAGGAGAACAAAGAGAAAAATACATACATCCTAAAATGTACCATATGAGGTTTTAATACTGTATGAGTGGAGGACTCAGGGAGCGCTAAATTTCTGTGGGTTGAGGGAGAAAATTACTTGTCTTGCTTTGGCTGCTGACAACCCATGCTACGAAAATAATTTTACTGTTAGGGGTCCCCACAACTTGGGAAATTTTGTCAAGGGGTCACAGCACTAAAAGGTTGAGAACCACTGCTTTAGACCAAGATGCACCAATGGATATGTCTCATCTGTTAATAGCATGTATAAAACAAATAAATCCACATAGTATAATGACTTTTTTTTAGTGTATATCAATAAAATTTAAACTCAAGATTTTTGCATTAAAAATGGTGCACATAGTATCAATTCATAAAATACTGTACTAAAAGTGGTTGTAAATGCGGAAGGATTTTAACCTTCATGCATTCTGTGCATGATGGTAAAAATTCTTCAGCATGCAGCTCCCCCCCAAATACATACCTGAGCCTGATCTCGATCTATCGATGTGCATGAGAGCTTCTGCGGTCCTGCAATGGCTTCCGCTGCTGCCTATAGACACACAGAGTGGGGCTCGACAGTGAGCATGCATGAGTGCCCCTATAGTAAGTGACTTGCTATATGGGTACTCGGCAGGCAGAGGAAACGGGAGTGCTGTCAGGTCACCTGAGAAGAGGAGCATCGGGGCTGCGTTGTGCACTACCATTAGTAGAACATACCATAAGTAGAACATGTTTGTTAGTTTTTTTTGTGTTTTTTTTTTAATTGGGGCCTTTAGTATTACTTGAAGAAGAACTGAAGGCAATAAAAAATAAAAAGGCAATTTTTATTTTTCATCTGGGTCCCATTGAGGAGATTCCTATTGTCCATTAAGGCAATCCCTCCAAAGTAAAGGAAATCCCAAAATTATGAATTTTCTTTCACTTTCAGGGATAATGGTCGCCAGGACAAATTGAGAGGGAAAAGCTTCCTTAGGGGGACTTAGACACCAATTAAAACCTGACAGGGGTTCAAATATATCTCCACTCTATCCAAAACTCAAAAAAAGTTTTGCCCTTAGTTATACTTTAATACTAGAGTCCTGTAACTCCTCAAACTCATCAGACTCCATGAATAGCATGTGCACGCTCTCGCAAACCAGCTCTCCCTTCTGTGTTACATTGCCAAGGACTGCAATTAAAGGTTCCTGTTTGTATTTCCCATATGCCATGCAGAATAGGAACAGATACTGAGAATAACACTTAGCATGCAGATGATGTGAACAGGTACTGTGTCACATTTACATACAAACAACAAAAACATAAAATTACAGTCAGCGTGTACAACAACAGAAGTAATGCCATGCAATTCCCATATGGAAATGTTGTCTGACTTTTAAACAGTAAACCAAAACATCAGAATACACAATTCCTGCATTTTACACATGGGAAAACAATGGGACTGTCTTGCAAAATAAAGACTTCCTGACAGCTGAAATGGGGCTGAGCCAAGTCTCTGGTGAACGAAAGAAATCAAGGGCAAGTTGTACATCTAGTAGGGTAATAGGGTGAGGGGGTAAAAAAATGGAGATGCTAGCACTTTGCCCAGGGCAATCAATTACAGTCAGTGAAAAGTCTCCACAAAGCTCTGATACTCACCTTTCAAAAAATCTCCCTAGCTCTTTTCTCTACTATCACAAAATACCCAGAGCTTCCAGGTAAGAGTGAGCAGGTCACCTCCTTCCATGTGATAATGCTTTGGTCTAGCAGCCAGTCTTTAGACCCAAGCAGTGTCACATGACAAAGGGATCAATATAGAGGTGAGTATTAGTAAATCGGTAGCAGTGGCAAAACTATAACCATATCATACCACTTGGCTGCTAAGGGGCCCCTAGATGGAAAGGGAGCCCCACTAGGGAGATTTTCTGCTGCCTCCATTCTAGGAGCACTTTCATAAGTTGTACCAGATCATGTATTGAGATTAAGCTGCTGTTAGTTACAGATTGCATTTCCCCTTTCTGTGAATAGTTTTATTGCCGTCAGAGCTTTGGTCATCCTAGTCATCTGGTCATACTTGCCAGCACTGATGTATTCAAGCCATACATTATACAATGTATAAGAAAATTGCTCGATTCTCCCATCAACACAGTCAATGTTGATGGGGTAATCCCCCCCACTGTGCTATTGTATTTTGACAGCTGGAGGTTTCCCAGCCGTCAGACTACAATTATCACTGGCAGCAGCTTTAGCACAGGCAGTGATAGCACAAAAAAAATGAAACACTGGTTGTACTGAAGGTAATCGATGGATTGGCTTCAGTACAACCAGCCTACCCATAGATGAATGGAAATGCTTTCAGTTCCTGCGGAACATGCTGAATTCCGATCCTTTTATGGCTGGCCTCAATTACGCTACTGTACCAATTGAGAGGGACTGCTAGGGACCCAATCAACATTTTTGGTATGGTGCCTCATGAATTGTAGTTATGGGGCTTTTAACAGCTATTGTCGCTTGCCCTGAATGGGCATAATGTATCTCTTTAACATTACATGAGTAATGGTTAGTGATAGGGTTACGGGGAGGTTTAGTGTTAAAGGAAGGGTTAATTTTAAAGGCTGCAATACCAACAATCAAAAATAAAATGTATCCTCCAGTTCATAGTCTTATATTATCTAATATTATCTAATTAATGTTGATACAAAAATGGCATAAAAGCAAAAGAGAAAAAATAAATAAAAATAAACACCAGCCAGAGGGGAAAAAATAAATCAATAAACACCCGCCAGAGGGAGAAAAAAATAAGCACCTGCCAGAGGGAAAAAATAAAATAAAAAATAATAAACACCCACCAGAGGAAAAAAAAAAATACACACTCATCAGAGGGGGGGAAAAAACACAATCAAACACAACTGGAGTGATTTGATAATCAACAAGACAAAGCCATCTGTATTGATTATATATAAAAACTAGAAAAAATTAATACCTGGCTGAGGCTCAACCCCTTTGTATTTAATAACTTCATCAAGATCCATGGATAGAGGAATTTGAAGGGCAACTAGGCGTAATATTCATACATATAATTGTATTATAGTGAAAAAAAAACTAAAACAATACTAGAAAAATAAAAAATGTACCAAAATATGAACTAGAACCCAACCACCAGTGGCTGCACAAAGAGAAACACACTTAAAGGAGTTGTAAAGGTTTGTGTTTTTTCACCTTCATGCATCCTATTAAACATCTGTCAGTCCCCGTTTTACTTACCTGAGCCCGTTCATCTTCTCGGCATGTCTCCACCATCCTCCTTTCCATGGAGTCCCTGTTTTAATGGGATAGATTGATAACAGCGCAGTCATTGGCTCCCACTGCTGTCAATCAAATCCAATGATGCAGGAGCCGGGGCGGGGCTAAGTCATACACTCCGCATGGCAGATTATTGACTCCCATTGGAGATCTCTTCTCTTGTCTAATGCAGGGAGGAGCTGCGAGAGCCGCCGAGGGACCCCAGAAGAGGATGTTCGGGGCGACTCTGTGCAAAACAAGCTGCTCAGTGGAAGGTTAAGTATGACATGTTTGTTATTTTTTTAAAAAAAACATATTTTTCTTCCTTATTTTTTTGTCTATATATATATATATATATATATATATATATATATATATATATATATATATATATATATATATATATATATATATATATATATTGGTTTGTCTTTTTTAGGATTTTATTCTTGGTGCAGCTGCTGGGGGTTTGGTTTCAGTTCATATATTTGCCAATTTTTATCTTGTGGTTTTTGTCTTTGGTATTATATATATAATTTATATGTATTATTATTGTGCCTAGTTGTCCTTTAAGTCCCTCTATCCATGTATATTGGTGTAGTTATTACATACAAAGGGGTTAAGCTTCAGTAAAAAAAAATTCTAGTTTTAATTTTAAGGCTGCAGGATGTGAGTGGCACCCAATGGTAAAGTATAGCTATCTGCAGTTGGAACTATCCACCCTGATCTAATGTATCCCCATAAAGTACCAGACAAGGGCCCAGATTCAGAGAGAATTGGATTCTCGTAGCGTATCAGAAATACACTACGCCGCCGTTTTTTACCTGGCTCTACGTGGAATCCAGGTAGATTTTGTCCAGTAAACGACGGAGGCGTAGTGTATTTCTCCCGTCGCAATCCATCTACGCGAGTAGGGGGCGTGAAGGATTTAAAATAGGCGCGTTCCCGCGGCGATCGAACTGCGCATGCTCCGTTCGCTAATTTCCCGCCGTGCATTGCGCGAAATCACGTCGTTACGTAATTCGTTGTTTGAGTAGCGTCGTTTACGGTCATTTCTATTCCCGAACAAGTTACGCAAAAAAATAATAAAATAAATTAAATTCGACGCGGGAACGACGGCCATACTTAACATGGGCTACGCACCGTTAGACCAGCAAAAAGCTGGTCTAACAGTACGTAAAAAAAACCAGACGTAAGCGATTGCGAAGACCGCTCGTATCTTCGTGGATCGCCGTAAAAACACATTTGCATATCCCGACACATCAAAACGACGCAAACTCCTCCCAGCGGCCGCAAAAATATCGCAACATAGAAGACGTAAGCCTCTCGGATCGAAGCCCGAAGCCTCCGTATCATGGTTTGAGGATTCAAACTAGTGATACGGCGCGCAAAATTTGAAATTACTCCTGTCTAACACCAGTTAGACAGGCGTAATTGCTTTATGAATCTGGGCCAAGGACTTTTGTCTTGACAAGCATCATCTCACTTCTTGCAGCCCGCTTCCCATTCCCATGAAAATACCAACTTCCTAAAAAACAGTATGTTTGCCATTTCGCTCCAGCAACTATATGGATGTTATGACTTTAGTTATTATAGCCGTATTAACAAAGCACAATTTAAAAAGAACAGAACAGAAAAGAAAATTGTGAAAAATAATGTACTTAGAAAGAGCAATGTTTGCTATCACAGTCTACAATACATCGGCTCTGCAGTGAAGTGGACATAGAAATTATTATAAAACAATAGCAGTTATGCACTACAGGTTTCCATGGATTACAGAGCTAAGCACTTACAGAGATTATAAAATGAAGGGTTACAGTGCTTAGAAGCAGTTTTTCTGCAAATTTATAAGGAATTAGAGGTACCCGACAGGTGCTGGTAGTGTGATGGCTGGGACTTGTAGTGGCTCAACATCTGGAAAGAGTGAAGAAACAATACTTCACCCAACATTTATTTATTTTTGGTCTGCCTGAAGCCTACAATCACATACTGAATGTTAGACAAGGTCTCATAGAAGGCAAACAATAGCAAACGCTACTTTTGAGTATCACTTAAAGCGGAGGTTCACCCTAATTTTAAACATTCCTTTATCCACATCCTTGCAACATTACAAACACATATGTCTAATTTTTTTTTTTGCTGCGTCTCTAATTACCTTGTTTCAGCTGTCAGAATTAGGACTTCCGGGTTTTCCTCCCGCGGGAGTAGGCGTGTACTTCGCTTTCCCTGGTGGAGCTATGTATGCTAGGAGATCTCCGCAAGTGTAGGAGACAAAGCGCAGCGTCGTCCAGCAAACAACGCTACCCGGAAGTCCGTGCTTGTGGGCTTCAGTATGCACAAAAGCAAAATGGCAAATCCCAGGATCAGTCTATCTAAATTTTTCTTTTTAACGGACGGGGGATGATTTTAATCGCCGGATTAGTGAGTAGTAAATTGTTATATCTAACCGCATTGAATGGGCTTGAAAAAAAAAAAATTCCGGACCGCGGAACCTCCGCTTTAAGACAACTTTGATCATTTCCTAGACATTTGAAATTGCTACATTGATTAATCAGCAAACTTTTCTACGGAAAAAGGAAAAGACGCGTTACCTCACTTTAAACCACATCTGCAGTCTACTAAAAGTAGATTTAAATGATAAATGAATTGCACTGTGTTTGATTCAGCGGGGTGTAATGTGAATAACTACTAAAAATGATAGTTAATACAATACAATTTGTGCTTCCTTTTCATCCTTTGTTGTATCACATGGCTGCTGATCTCCTAAAGCCTCTTTGCAGACACTTTGGGGTTGATTTAATAAAGGCAAATAAACTGTGGGCCAGATTCAGAAAGAATTAGATTTCCGCAGAGTATCAGAGATACTCTACGCCGCCATACTTTACCTGGCTCTAGGAGGAATTCAGAGAGATTTTGGCCCGTAAGGTCCGGCGGCGTAGTGTATTTCTCCTGGCGGAATCAAACTACGCGATTAGGGGGTGTGAGGCATTTAAATTAAGCGCGTCCCTGCGGCGATCGAACTGCGCATGCTCCGTTCATAAATTTCCCGCCGTGCAATGCGCGAAATCACGTTGTTACATCATTTTTTTTGAGTAGCGTCGTTTACGGACATTCCTATTCCCGGACGACTTACGCAAAAAAAAATAAAAAAATTGAAAGTCGACGCGGGAACGACGGCCATACTTAACATGGGCCGCGTAATGTTAGACCAGCTAATAGCTGGTTTAACTTTACGTAGCGAAAAAATGACGTACGCGATTGCGAACGACGCTCGTAACTTCATGGATCGCCGGAAAAAGCTCATTTGCATACCCTGACGCTGAAAGCGACGCAAACTCCACCCATCGGCCGCAAAAAGATTGCAGCATAGATCCAAAGGCGTACGAAGACGTAAGCCTGTCAGATCGAAGCCCAACGCCGCCGTATCATGGTTTGAGGATTCAAACTAGTGATACGGCACGCACAATTTGAAAGTACTCCTGTCTAACACCAGTTAGACAGGCGTAATGGCTCTCTGAATCTGGCCCTGTGTACTTTGCAAAGTGCATTTGCGGCCTGCAGGAGCAAGAGCTTGGTAAATGAGCAGAGACTCTGCTGACTGCCATCATCCAATCATGTGAAACAAAAATGCAGTTCTTTTTATTTTCCTTGTACATAATTGGGTATTCTTTGCAAATTAAGCTTTACCTCATTTACTAAGCTCTGGAGCAACTGCACTTGCAGAGGGCAACTGAACATTGCAAAGTGCACAGTCTATTTGCCTTTAGTAAATCAACCCCTTATTGTCTACATTACACTCTAGTGATAGCTGCATGGCATTTCTGAGGACAGAATTACTGATAGTGACAACAGAGGACCATGCATTAGTCTTCATGTACACGGAACGTTTTTACAACCTCTCCCGAATGTTTAGCAGCGTTTAGAAGCGTTTCACATAAAAATAAATATATATATATATATATATATATATATATATATATATATATATATATATATTTTAAATGGGCAAAAACAAAAAATGCCTATAAATGAAATGCTGCTAAACGCGGATTACTGCGTTTAGCCACGTTTAGAAGCGTTTGGCGTCTGAAACGTCAGAAACGTTGGCATCTAAAAAAAAAGCCTATACACTCAACTGCCTAAAAATGACAGTAAACAAATCTGTGCACATGTACACATAAGATAAGATTGAATGGGCAGTTAAAAAAAGTGTCCAACTGCCTCTGAACGTCTGTTTAGCAGCAGCAGTTTACATTGGGCCTTAGGGGCGCTGCCCCCTAATCCATGTGTTGGGCCCCCTGATCTATATTTGGGGCACTGTATGCATGGATTCCAATGGGGGGGTGCATTTTTTTGAAGCATGTGATTAGAGTCAGAGGCTCTAATAGGATTAAAAAAAGGGTGAGCTTGGGGCGCAAGCACTGCGCTCCAAGCCCACCCAGTTGTGTGACAATAGCAAATGAATATTCACTATTTTCACACTGAATCTCCTCCCGATCATTCATGAAGTGGGTAGTGAGACCCATTTCCCGATGGCCAAAATGACAAGTGATTGTATTGGACCACGATGGGGAGAGAGGAAGATGGAGTAGATGTGGAGCCCACTGGAGAAGACGCAGGGCACAATGCCACCACCTGGAGGAAAACACTGCCTGGGGGAAGTGTGGGGCTCATCGACTGGGGAAGTGGGGCTCTGGTGGTTACCTGACCCAAATGATGGGGGGGTGGGCTTGCTGGTGCCCCAACCCAAACGTCCAAGTTCCATGTGATAGAGTGAAAACACGTGAACTTTTCCTCTTGGACACCATATTAGAATCAACCAAATCAAATCAAAAGGGTGCTGCAATGACTCCTGACTGGTGATTGTGTACAACATAGATACAATATCATGATCATATGCCTGAGAAAAGGTCACTGTGTGGTCCTGAAACTTTGTATTTCTCTGTGATCATACAATAATAAGGAGCTGTGCACTTTGAAATATGCTTGTCGGTGTGCTGGAAACATACATCATCTAGGGTGACAACACAGGAGCACTACGGGTGTAACAGAAATGTCTTCATGACAGGAGCACCAGTAGGAAGAAGATCCCAGTTAACTGCTAACATGGGTTTATGGCAATATATTTGGCAAAATATTTTAGTGAAAATAAAATAAAAGTAAGGAACAACCTATAAATTAGTGCACAGCCTTTTCTCTGCTAAGCCAAGAACCAATGCATTAAGATAAAAAAACGTTTGTGTGCAGCAGCCCCCCCCCCCCTTAGCCCCCCTGAGCTCCACCTCCATCCAGTGATGTTGCACAAGAGACCTGGCTGTCTGGAACTCTCTCTCCTGATTGGCCAATAGTCCCCACTGCTGTCAATCAAAGTCAGTGAGCCAATGAGGAGAGAGGGTGCAGGGCCATGCCACAGCTATGTGTCTGAATGAACACACAGAGTAGCTTGGGCCTCCTAGCAAGCTACTTTCTGTGGGGGCACTCGGCAGGAGGTAGGGGCCAGGAGCGCCAGCGAGGGACCCAAGAAGAGGAGGATCTGGGCTGCTCTGTGCAAAACTACAGCACAGAACAGGTAATTATGACATGTTTATTATCTTTAAATGAAAGAAAAAACAGACTTTAGTTTCACTTTAAAGGGATTAATTACCCAGCCATCTTTAAAAGGGATGGGCTTACGGCATATTGTCAGTGTGTTGAACCTGTTTAGGAAAATTATGTGCAGGAGTTACCGGTTCTTTTAGGCATTGGTACATGGTCTACATGGCATTGCCCAGCTTCCTATGCCTTTTGTTTGATAGTAGATATGTGCATTCCCGTTCGTACGAATGTTATTTTCGTACGAAAATGTTCATTTTCGTACCCGCAGGATAATGTGTACATCCGAAAAAATTAAAGCACCAAAATACGAAAACTACGAGATTACGAATGAGCCGCATAACGAACAACCGCAAATACGAACGAATGATCCGACGAAAAAAAACGGCAAAAGAACAAACATGACATCTATAACAAAAGATTTACATTCTGTATTTTGTTTGAATCCTTTTTCTGTTTGTTTTCAGTCCTATGTTCATTGTTCATATGACATCTATAACAAAAGATTTGCATGCTGTATTTTGAATCCAAAATACAAACAGAAAAAAGGAATTTAAAATACAGAATGCAAATCTTTTGTTATAGATGTCATATGAACATACGACTGAAAATAGCAAAAGAAAAGGGTTTCAAGATACTGCAAATCATTGACGAAAATTCACGAAAATTATTGTCTAACAAGTAACGAACATGAATTAAACAGAATAACGAACCATCCCGCATGTACGAAAATAAAACAGTAACGAAAATACGAAACGATCGGAATACGAAAAAATCGCGTCATACGAAAAACGAACGGGAACAAACAGAAAAACGGGCGTCTTACGAAAAACGAACGAAAACGAAAAAACGGAACGATACGAAACATAACAAAAAAAAAACGATTTTTTTTCTGTGCACATGTCTATTTGATAGTAGATTGTTTATTAGCCCTACAAATGGACAGAATCGAATAATAAATATCACCTCCCATAGACCCCCAAAAGAGAGAGCCACAAAATGTGTGAACTTCGAGAAAGATTTGCAAAACAGTTTGCAAACCAAACTCAGGCAGATTTGTGTATCCCTAATCAACAGGAATTATTTTAAGAAAGTCTGCAGAATTCAAAATATCAAAAATTATCAGAAATGATCTTAACATGGCAAAGGTTATAAGAGATTTTAGTGATTGGGTTTTACACACACCTTAACCACTTAACCCCCGGACCATATTGCTGCCCAATGACCAGAGCACTTTTTGTGATTCGGCACTGCGTTGCTTTAACTGACAATTGAGCAGTCAGGCGACGTGGCTTCCAAACATAATTGGCGTCCTTTTTTTCCCACAAATAGAGCTTTCTTTTGGTGGTATTTGATCATCTCTGCGTTTTTTATTTTTTGCGCTATAAACAAAAATAGAGCGACTATTTTGAAAAAAATGCAATAGTTTTTACTTTTTTGCTATAATAAATATCCCCCAAAAATATATAAAAAAAACTTTTTTTTTTTCCTCGGTTTAGGCCAATACGTATTCTTCTACATATTTTTTGTAAAAAAAAACGCAATAAGTGTTTATTGATTGGTTTGCGCAAAAGTTATAGCGTTTTCAAAATAGGGGGTAGTTTTATGGCATTTTTATTTTTTTTTATTTTTTTTACTAATAATGGCGGCGATCAGAGTTTTTTTTCAGTACGGTGACATTATGGCAGACACTTCGGACACTTTTGACACATTTTTGGGACCATTGGCATTTTTATAGAGATCAGTGCTATAAAAATGTATTGGATTACTATAAAAATGCCATTGGCAGTGAAGGGGTTAACACTAGGGGCGGGGAAGGGGTTAAATATGTTCCTGGGTGTGTTCTAACTGTATGGGGGGGTGGACTGACTAGGGGAAATCACTGATCTTCTGTTCATATATTGTATGAACAGAAGATTAGCATTTCTCTCCTGACAGGAGCGGGAGCTGCATGTTTACACACACAGCTCCCGGTCCTCGCTCTGTACCGAGCAATCGCATTAGTTTTCGTTAGAATGCATTTTCGTCCAAAAATCGGGTATTTTCGTTATCGTTTTAACGAACGAAAACGAAAGTGCAAGAAACGAAAACCGAAAGATCCGACATAAAAAATGCTTTATTTTAGTTTTCGTTCAGATCTGACGATTTTCGATGCTTTGTCGAATTTTCGTCGTTCAATTCGACAAAACATTGAAAATCGTCGTTCTGAATACAGTGAATAGGTAGGAATTGAACAACGAAAATTCAACAAAGCATCAAAAATCATCTAATTTTCGTTGTTTAATTTCTACCTATTCACTGTATTCAGAAAGACGACTTTCGATGCTTTGTCGAATTGAACGACGAAAATTCGACAAAGCATCGAAAATCGTAGTTTTCGGATGAAAACTTTCCCGACGAAAATGACATAAATCAAAACGATTTTCGGGAGTAACTAAATAAATTTATTTTCCAAACGAAAAAACGAAACAAAATATTCCAGTCTGCACATGTCTAATCGCGGTTCCCCGCGGCGATTGTGCCCTCCGGGCACGCGCTCAGAACTCGGGGGCGAGCGGGGGCACGCGGGCTGCTGGCGGCGAGCACGCCCCCTAGTGGGCGCTAAAAGAGCCGACGTAGAGCTACGGGCTCTCGCCCAGGAGAGATGACCTGCCACAGTAAAATGACGGCGGGCGGTCGGCAAGCAGTTAAAGTGGTTCTTAAGCCTCAAGGTTATTTCACCTTAATGTATTAAGGTAAAAAAAAACTTCTGTTCTGCAGGAGCCCCTCATTATTCTTACCTGAGCCAGATTCAATTCAACAATGTGCACGAGAGTGGTGGCTCTCGCCGCTGTATCCCTTCTCATTGGACAGATTGATAGCAGCCATTAGCTCCTGCTTCTGGCAATAAAATGCTGTGACGGGGGAGTGGAGGCCAGTCAATAGACACAGACTGGGTGGCTCAGGAGCGAGCCTGTGGCTTTCCATGGGAGCTCTTGTCGAAGAAGAAGGGCCTGGAATGCCAACGGGGGATGGCAGAATAAGAGGATCAGGGCTGTTCTATGCACAATCATTGGACAGAGCAAGTAAGTATAACATGTTTTTTATTTGGATAAAAACACAAAACAAATGTTTAATGTTGCTATAAGGAAAATTTAGCCAGATCACTGCCTGTCTAAAGGTTTATAGAGACATGGAACGATGTCACCTAATCCTGACATTTAGCTCAGGTTCACACTGAGCTGCGGGAGTGAAGCCGTGCAAGTTCAGCTGAACTTGCACGATTTCACTCGCGCTGGCAGTCCCGATGTCGCCCGCAATTTCAGAGACATCTGTGCAGGTTTCTGCACAGATGTCAATGTAAATTGCGGCCCGAAAACGCAAAAAGTAATACAGGAACTACTTTTTGAAATCGGTGCAGCGCCGCAGATGCGGCGTCACACCGATTAGGACGGTACCATTGCCGACAATTGCCGGCAAATCCTGCCGATTTGAGATGCGAGTTCACATCTCAAATCACATCTCAAATGGTACCCAGTGTGAACCAGGCCTTAGGGGTAGATTTTACTAAAATGGGTGCAGCTGTTCATGGTAGCCAATCTCTTCTCTTCTAACACCAGCTTGTTTAATTACCTTTGGCATGGAAGCTGATTGGTTTCTTTGAAGAGTTGCACAAGATTTTTCACTTTCCATGTTTAGTAAATAACCTCCATACTGTCAGCTTGGAGAACATTTATATGTTTTTTTTTATTTTTTTTACTAAAGACAAATCCGCTGTGCACTACAAGTGCACTTGGAAGTCCAGTCGCTGTAATCTGAGGCGGACATGCAAGGAAAAAAAAAATGCATTTTTGCTTGCACATGATTAGATTAGTAGAAATTAGCAGAGCGCCGCCTCATTTCAGACCTTCTCCTCAGATCTACAGTGACTGCACTTGCAGTGCACAGTGCAATTTGCCTTAGTGAATCAATTTATCCCTATCTCTTCCCCGATACAACCTGGAGATGCATTTTTAATGGAATATTTGATTGGCCGGAATGTATTTTCTGGATTGATCACCAATGTATTTCCCAGTGATCACCCCTCACTTCTCCATAGGAACAAAATGTGCCCCCAATGTCCACATTATATGCTTCTCGGACCACTGTTTGTTACAGTACTCTCTTAATAGTCAGTTAAGTGAAAAAGGTTAAGTGGAAAATCTTTAGCCTCTTTAGACTGCATACACACCTGGCTGCCTGACGCACCATGTTTTGCTTTGCACGTTTTAGTGCATTGACTTAAATGGACTGACTGTCTCACAACAAATGCACGTTCGAAAAATGCACCTGCATTTGGGTTTCATTGAGAAATAATGGGAGCACAAATGTGACACACATATTGATGCGTTTTTCACATGTTTGTGGAAACGCAGGTAGAATTGCGTGTTTCTGCTTGCATTTTCAAGTCACTGAATGCAGCTTTAATGTGCATCTGTACATTTTCACATTCTGGACAAAGTAGTTGACATACCACTCAGACACGTAACACCCCCCCCCCAGAACTCTGTCTATGGTCGGTCGGCCTTAGACATACTTTATGTTGTGATCAATATCACTATTGTACCAACTGAGAGGGGCGGCTAGGGGCTCCATCAACATTTTTGATATGGGGCCTCATGAATTGTAGTTATGAGGTTTAAACCCATTGTCACTTTGCCATGAATGGGCTTTATTAATCTCTTTAACGTTATATGAGTAATGGTTAGTGATAGAGTTACGGGGAGGTTTAGTGTTGGATGAAGAGTTAATTTTAAGGCTACAATACCAACAATCATTAAAAAAAACTGAACCCTTCAGGTCATAGTCTCATATTATCCAATTAATAGGTGTACAAAAAATGGCTTATAGGGAAAAGAGGAGTTCAGGAGCAGTGGAGGAGTGATTTATCAATTGAACCTGTTGCGTTGCCATGAATGATCAAAGTACATATTTGCCTACAAAAAAAAAGACTTAAAGCAAATGAAAACCCAAGAGCAAAAATGTATAGTATATCTGCTAACCAGTCCTTAGGTGTGGTGCCTGTTTTTTTTTACTTTACTTTATTTTTACCTCACAATCCTGCAATTATCTCACTTTACATCCTACGGAGACAACCATACTAAGCAACGTTGTCTCCTTAGGACAGTAAATGTGTTGGGACTACACAACACTATGTGAGAACTACATAACATACAGTGTTAGATTGTAAGCTCTAACGAGCAGGGCCCTCTGATTCCTCCTGTATTGAATTGTATTGTAATGCTATTGTCTGCTCTAATGTTGTAAAGTGCTGCGCAAACTGTTGGCGCTTTATAAATCCTCTATAATAATAATAATAGTAGTAGGGAAGAAGGCAAACTGATAACTGTCAAGAGGCAGATAGTACAGAATGTTAAGATATTTCTGGTTGGATAAACAGCTTTTTATGTTGCACTTGTCAAGCAGATATAATAACACGCTTCCAATGGGAGCCCAAAAGGGAGCAAATTAGAGAAATGTATTGTTTAAGTTTACATAAACTTTAATACTTATCTGTCCTATCATTTACACAGAACAATTATGGATGTTAGGGATTCTCCAGTATCAGACACATTCTGGTGTGGCTTGCCCCCCTCTACACATCTTGGTGCCAACCACTGGCCCCTAAATCCTTACAGGACAGTGCAGTGGAAGAACCCACAGCGTGCAGAGGATGAACAGACATCCAACACACTTATGGGTGCAGAATATTTAACTGTGCAAAGATTGACAGTATGGGCATTGGGACAGGTACGTTTTTTTTTGCAGGTACGTTTTTTATTATTTTAATATGGCAACAGAATCAATTTTGGTCATAGTTTGAACAAAAGGCACATTTTTGCTACATTTGCAATCACAAACACTCTTGAACACTTCACACCCCTATCACGGTCACCATCAAAGACCAGAGTGGTCGGAAATCTTCCGGGACAGCTGTATATTCTGCTGGTCAACTATGCAGTCGCACAAACCACTCTTGCAAGCGACTCTAGTTTTTCCAGCCCCCGTGCTATATAGACAGTGCTATGCAAGGTCTAAGCAATATCTGCCAGCAGCATCAACAGCACATCCTTTCACTCTCTCCACCCCCCCCCCCCAGACAAAAGAGCAGCAAAAACCTGCTCCAGCCTCGCACATGTACTGCATTAAATCACTGGCAAGTACCCTGCAAAGCTTGTTCATGGATCTAGTAGAGGGGAAAAAAGAGGATCCCACTGTGTTAGAGTGAATCCATCAATCAGCCATTCTGTAAACACCCCCTGCTGCATGTTGTCTGCCTCCTGTGCTGCTCTCATCTCTTCTTTCTCTGCCAGTCAATGGTGATCACAAGCAGAAATCTGGATGGCCCCTGTCCTTGCACAATGCAATGACTGCAAGGAATAGATGGTGCCTGGCTTGCTAGGCATTCTGTCAGTGAGCTGAACACAGAGAAGGTAGAACAGCTAACAGAGCATGCATACCCTAGGCTGGAAAGAGAGAGAGGAAGAGGGAGAGAGAGGGAGAGAGAAAGAGAGAGAGCAAGAGAGAGAGAGGGGCAGGGACTAGGGGAGTGACCACTGCACATCCATCAGAAGCAGCCTGATGCTTCCACCAGTCCAACCCCCACCTACAAGGAAAACAACATTGCGACCCTGGTGAGGGGGTTTCATGCCAGAAACACAATTTAGAAAAAAAACTTCAAGCTTTTTTTTTATTTTATTTTTCCTCTTCCCTTTAAATCTTGCATGCAAAGGCTGCAAAAAAAATAGAAAAAAGAAAAAATGAACATTGCAGTGTGAGTGTCCTCTGTAGGATTGCAGCATGTGCAGAAGTAGCTGTTTCTAAATCATGAAGTGTGCTTCTTTCACTTCCAGCGATCCCCCCATTCATCAGCTCTCACAGAAGCAGATCGATGGTCCTGTAACCTATTGCTTTCCAGTGTCCTACATGCAGGTAAGTGCTGATTTTCAATGTCTCCTTTTTGCTACAGCGAACAGCTTTGCCTGCTTGAGTGCTTGCATGGACCTTGGGGATTAGTGGGGGGGGGGGGGCACCCAGATCATTCATTGACTGTAAATATTAAGTTTGTAAATATTTACAGGAAATATACAATGTATACTAGGCAGGCAGCGGTGGACATCAGCTTGGCTCTGGTCTGGGTCTTGCTTGACTTCAGCTTTGCAGCATGAGTTAGCAATAGTACAGCTCAGTCCTGGTAGGGGGGCTTGTTAGCTTGCAATGGCTGTTTAATTGTGTGGATTATTTAGGAAACTAAAAAAAAAAGAAGCAGGGTGTGGCGAGACTTTTACATAAGTTTAGTAGAGTGGATTACTGCTAAAGAAAGTTTATTGGTGGGATCTATAAGTATCTTGGGATCTATAGTTGGAAATATGCCCATCAGCATTTTGAAGGGGGGGTTTCTTAGCCTGGTGGGGCATATTGTAGAGGTTGGGATACCTAATTTAATAAAGTCTTGTTATTAGTGACATGCGTGCTGTTTTCAGTAGGAAACACAGAACCTCTGTGATGTATTTTTTTTTTGTATTTTGTAACTAGTCCATATTGTGATCTTAGCTGCCTTGTGTTGATGCTGCTTTCCCCCACCTTAATTATATGCATGTAGGTTAAATGAATACCTGACGAAAGGGCCCACGTTTCAAGACAGTGACATCTGATAGCCAAGAGGAAAAGTGGCTTTAATGAAAATCAACCTTTGGAATTCCCGATTGTGAAATATCCCATTCCACAGCTTGTGTTAGCAGCAAAGACATGATCAGCAGCACCAGTGTATATGGTATGTCAGTTTTGGAATTTACTTCACATGTGTGTAATATAATAATGACAGCTTAATAGCATGAGTAGAAGAAAGTGAAACTGGGAGCTTTTTATATTATCCAATACAAATACTCCAGGCTTGTGAACACAACCTTATTTATTTTTCTAACACATTTATTTATTTTTTAATTTTTATTCTTTTTTTTTTAATATTTATTTTATTACAATTTATATTCATTTTTTTGCACCTTTTTTTTTAAAACTGTTGTTACACGTTTCTACTTGGTCACCTATTTTGTTTAAACTCCGGTTTAACCAGCAAGAGTTAATACAAACAATTTACAGCAGGCTAAAACAATCTGGACAATGTATTTAGTTATTACTTTTTTTTTTCTTTGACTCTTTTTTTATTATAACAGTTTCAGTGTAATTGGCAAAATCCTGTTTACAACTCAGAAATAGCTGGTGATCGATTGCTTAATGATCTGGTTGCTAAAGGTTATTTTGTGAATGTTGTTTCTTTTTGATGTGGTTTTTTTTTTGTACTTTTTAATTGTTGTTTGAGGAAAATAGCCCCTGACACTTTTTAACCTTTTTTCTTTCTTTTTCATTCCTTATCCCCACCTCTCCATATAAAGGTCAGTTGAGATAGAGTATGAAGGGTTTAAAGAGGTTTTTCTTTTTTTATTCATTTTTTTTTTTATAGCTTTCAGAGATTAAAAATAGGATTGTGATAGTTAGACAGCCTTGTTAGGTTAGACATGAATTTCCTAGATCGCTAAAGAGATTGCCTAAAATGTTATAGCTTCTGTTTTATTTTTTTTATATTAAATAATTGTTATACTGTGCTGGCAAACATTGACTTTTTAAAGCTTAACTCACAAAAGAAGGCAAACACCCAGACATTTAATGAAACCGATTTGATTGCCTTTTTGCATTTTGTGGTACTTGTTGACTTCAAGAGATCAATAAGTAGTCTGTTTATTTTGCATGCACATAATCTGTACTGGGAAATGTTTTGTGGAGAGCAAAACCTTTTTCCCGGAGCTGTTGAAGCGAATTTGATTGCCAGATGGGAAATTTCCCTCTGTGATCTTAAAGCTGTAATATATATTCTGAGCAGATTGGGCTTCTGTTGGTGATGAGGGGGATATTACATTTAGAAATTTGAAATCAGCAATAGAGGACTGTATGAGGGGGGTTGAATTGAGGATTGAGGTTTGAAGGCTTTCTATTATTTTGCCTGGGAAATGAATGTATTTTATTTATAGGCGGTGAATGG